>VDFB02063818.1:0-32124 GCA_007258455.2 Sequoia sempervirens | reverse complement strand
ACCAAAACTCAAGAAAGTAGTCGAGATTTAGGGCTTAGCTAAGAAGAAATTCAAATTAAATAATGACAATTATTCAATTTAAAGAAGGGAAAATGAATAATTAAATAAATTAAAAACAATTATTTACTTATAGAAGAAAGCTGGAGTGTTAAATATTAAATAATTATAAATAATTATTTAATGAGAGAAAGGGGAAAATGACAAATAATTAAATAAATATATTTAATTATGGAGGGAAAAAGCTAATGAATAATTAAACAATTAAAATAACTATTTAACTATAGAGGAAAATGGAAATAAATAATTAAATAAATAAGATTTATTTAATTATAGATAGAAATGGATAAGTTAGTGGTGTAATTTAAATAAAATTGATTTTTATTTAAATTAATTAACAATTTCATGCCAAGAAAAATTATTCTTAATGATTCACACAATAATATACCCCATAAACATATACCAAATAAATTTAGCATAAGGAAAATCAAAGAAAGTGTGATCATAATCTTTAAAGACATTACATATAGAACAATTTAAATGCGTGAAACATTCACATGAAAAAGGAAACCAACAATAAGTTTCTTCATTAGAAGTAACCACCTAAAACAAGCCTTTTTCGGCTCATGGTGTTTACATCAACAACAATTAAACAAAATAGTCCAAGCCTTATCATCAAGACTAATATTCCACATTTTATAGATATGGTTTAGTACCTCTTTGGAGTTAGTAAGAAGCTTGCACAACTTGATAGTATTAATCTTTAAAAAAGGAGTACCATTAGCCCATTGGAAGTTCTCAATGATGTCAGCATTGAATTTTGTTGTAATAGGAAAATTGACACCAAATAATGCTTTCTTTATCATAGGAAATGTTCTTCTATGTGAATCAGGCACAACATGTTTTGACATAAGATAAGACCCTTCAATATGGAATAAAGTACCAAATTTTGAAATACCTTTGTTATCCTAGATCTTTGCAAAACAACCTTGAAGAAGAGCCAAAGGCTTATAATATTTGTTCCATGGTGTTTCAGGGATGGGGATGGGGGGACGATTGGGGATGTGTATCGGGGATGGTATTCCATGGGCCATATTTGGGGGATGACAGAGTTAGCCTATTAAGTAATTCCCGTAGGCTAACAAGGTTATGGTTAGGGAACTTTGGTTTCAGTTTATCTAGCATGGTGTGGTTGGGAGTTGCGTATTACCCTTTTTTGGAGCGTTTTTGGTGATTTCTCCCATACTATTTTAAGTTAGTCTCGGCAATCGGTTAATATTGTCGGTGGGAGCGGTTGATATTAATTTTTTAATATTTTAAATGGTCTAGTGTATTTATTTTAAATAACGTAAAAGAATGAAAGTTAAATTAAATATTTAACTTACGTTATTTATTTTATAAAATTGCTTTATAAAAGGGACCATGGGAGATATAAGGAAATATTAAAAAGTGAATATTTGTACAACATAAAGTGGGACGCCCAAGAGGGAGTTATAAAGGGTGTTTAAATTAAAAATAAAATATTTTATTTCCCAAGGAGGGTGTGGGGTTTCGAGTAGACTATAAAAGTAACTTCATGAGCTCATTTCATTCTTTATGCTGGATATTGGTTTCTGTTACACCCCGATTGTATAGCTACTATTGCATAGGATGTATATTGTAAATGTTGAGTCTTTCTGATGAATAAATTGAATTGTTCTTGTAATCAATTGGATGTGTCCTAAATGATTGTCTCATTATCTGATGCTTCTTTTGATGTAAATCTTGAATGAAATTAGCATATGAGTTATGAAATAATGTTGTTCTAACTTTCTACAATGCTTAATGTATATTACTTTGGTCTTGAGCAAATGACTTCCGTTACCATGTCATGATTTGCAGGAAACAGGTTCGTACCTCGAGACAGAGGAGAGATATCACTCGGGGAAGAACTTGGTCAGGTAAATAGTAATGGATACCAACTGGACATACACACACAAACCATAGAACTGAGTAAGCTAAGTCATTGTTCTGGTTAAAGGTAAGTCATCCGTAGGCTTGTCTAGTATCATTAGGAGTCGTGTCTTCTTCTGAATGTGTAAACAAGTGATGCTTGCCAGTATAACCTTATAAGTAATAAGCTCTGGTTAGAGGTGGATATGTGTATTTGTACATATATACATACGAATATGATATGTACAAGTACCCATAAGTACATTCATGTCGATACAAACGTATTAAGCAGATGGATATGCCATACGTGTGTGTCAATATAAATGTATTTAAGGATACTTATACATATAGTATATATATAAATATATATACAAGTATACATACCCACAGCTAACGTGATGAATGAGTTATATATAGTAACGATATCTTGCCTCTGAATTTATACAAATACATATAAATACATTTACATGTTTTCATATAAGTATTGATTGAGGCACAGTATATAAACGTATAATGTAAATGAATATATATGTATAGGTATAAAGATAAGTATTTTTATATATTTAATATTATATTAAAATATCAATATAATATAGTTTAAAAATGTATACGATATTATTTAAATTAATAATTTAAATAATTATTCAAAAACTATATTATATAAATATTTTAATAGAATATATAAAATATATTTAAATAAAAGAATTTACAAATCAAATGAAATGTAAACTAAACATTTTAAACATTTTTATAAAATAAGAATGTAAATCATAGAAGAGAATAAAAATCGCGAATTTCTGAATAATTCAATCGCTGAATTTGAAGACTTCATTATGCTGACTTTAAACCCATCATTTTCAAAGAATACATTTGTATTGAATTATTGCTCGACATACAAAATTTGAAATAGCATACCAGAAAAATGCTAATGAAATAGAAAACGCAGAGATTCGTTAAGGCGGGTTAGGGTATGTGACGCTTTGGAAATCATTTCAAAACCGATTCATACTAGCAAAAGATGAGGTGGGATTTATTAGAGCAAGGAAAAGTCTTAAAGAAAACACATTTCAACCCAAAGCAGCAAACGACTGCATTGGTGCTATCGTTGTTTAACGACCGAACACATTCTCAAGATTAGAAACAAAAAGAACATTATACTTGCTAAAATGGATAGTCGAAACCTCACCTTAATGGTAAACACGCTTCTAGTTTGAACATTCCTCAAATTGTTTACGCTTCCGCCTAGGCGCAGAAGAAGGAGGGTGTCACTTTAAAATCAAACCTATAAATACCTGCGTTTGGCACTCATATTCTTACGAATTTACAATCAAGTTTTCCTTGAGCATTTTGTAGCTAAAGAGTGAGTTCGCCTTAGTAAGGAAATTGTTAAGTTTATTCTGCTAATGTGAAGTAATCTCTGAACAAGATTGCAGTAGTTTGAAATTGCTAGTTTGAAGTAATCTCTGAATAAGAGAGGAGTAATCAGGAATTGCTAGTTTGCTGTGTTGGGTATTTGTTTCAAGAATCAAGCTGAAAGCCATCTGAGTGAAGGCAAGTGAAGGAGCTACCTTCCAAACTTCTGGAAAGCTAAATCAGGCATGCTAAATTCTTACTTTACATATTTTTCTAATATTCCAGAGTAATCTGATAGGTCTCTGAATTATAGTCATGGCTGGAAAGGAAAGAGTTTGATTGTCTGGTAGACTTAGGATTGAATTAAAAAGAATAACAGTTTCTTAAACATGTGATAAGTTGTGATATAAAAATTATCATGTATGTAGTCTTTTCATGGCTTTTTGTTGTCATTGGTGTACGGTTTACATTACTTAATGGAAAGCAATTTGCGTAGTATTTAATGGCTCTATATAAGGAGCATATGCTTGTGTATAGATAATAGTTACTAGGATTGAATCGAGAATATTTGCAAGTTATATACTACAACTAGATACAAACAACTTAGTCAAGTTATTGTATCCCTAGGATGTGTATATCCTGAATTAGGGCATCAGTTGTAGTATCTTGTTTAATAGATTCATCATTCCAGTAGTAAGATGTTGTAGGAAGTATAGGGTACAGACTACCCCGATAGACCAACCTACGCGTAGAATTAAGATAGCCTTAAGTCAAGTTGAACCTGGCTAGTGAATGTGACATATGACCTATGTTCTTCGTTGAACGTAAACACTTTGGCCAAAGTAGTGTAAGGAACCATTTAGCTGTTGTACTACACTGTCAGTTCACCGTGATTCCGAAATACAACCTAGTTTGTGATTTGCCGATAGCAATGTGCGCTCGGTGCTTTAGGTGAATCACAACATCTGGCGTCCATGAAGCTAAAGGTTACCCAACCACCCTTTCGGCGAGGGCCGTCACGCGGAAATATCGCGACCGATTATGGGTATTATGGAAAACGCTCGAGTGATGTTTCTCCTCCACGAACACCCGACGGGTGCTCCAAAGCTTGACAGGACGGACTCCTGGACCTTCTTACTTCTATTGGTGTCAAAAGCCTACGGGCTATGTATGTATATTTCTCTTCATGTTTCGTAATTTCATTTGGAATGAAATAGTTTAAAGATGCAAAAGATGTTTCTTATTTATGTTTTGAAAAGAAATTTTTTTTTTTTTCAAAATGATATTGTTCTTACTTTTATCTATGAATTGTAAAGTTTTAAATTTATCGTACAAGTGTGATCGTTACAGTTTCTATAGGCTGGAGAAGACATTTCTTTAGGAGGGTTTGTGAGGACAAAATCCCTTGCAAGCGACATCCTCTATGTTGGAGAAAGATCCAATCTGGAGGATTTCTTGGTGGTTTTACACAAGAATATCAGCTCACATCAATGGACTTCTGATTTTACATCTTCGTTTCTTCAGGCTGATATTGTTGGAGATTTACTATGATGATCGAATAAGGAGATTTACAGAGATTTCTTTGAATATCCTTGCTCTCTGAGGCTGGTCGTACCATTTCTTGTGAGCTGTGCATGCTGGAGAGGGACGTTGGAGTCTAGTTAGCTGGTTGTCTAGGGTTTTGAGGGTGGTTTCCTTGCTGGTTGGAGTCTCGCCCAAGGCTGGTAATCACTCAGCTCATTATTGAATATTGCATTGTCCTTGGAGGAGATTGAAAGGGTTTACACTTTATACTTCATCCGAGACTTCCAGTTCGAAGTTTTTGTGAACAACACAACCAAAATCATTGCTGCATTTTGTGGGTATGTCAAAAATAGATATGTAATGACATTTTCCAAACTGGGTTGCTTTTAGTTTTGGAAAAAGGTGTGTATTTATCTCTGAGTATAAATCTGGAATTTTCAGCCTCTTATATTTCTGAATGTGTAAGCTTTCTGAGTTGAATAATTGTTGCCAAATTACTTTATTGTTCTGCACTTTATTTATCATTGCAAACCATCACAAACTATTGCAAAACACATTTCAAACACATCAGAAAACAATTTTTCTTTTTATTAAGGGTAGATTGAGGGGGCATCTTACAATATATATGAATATTTTAGAGAGAGAGAGATACTCAGATTCCTACAAGTAAAACAACCTTACGTTTATACCAATAGCATAATAGCAATAAAAACAATCTAACAGTAGAGATAGATGGAGATACTCAAGTTTAATCATGATAGCAGTATAACAACAATAAAATTTAATCATGATAGTAGTATACCAATAGTATTTCAGCAGTGTAACAATAGTTTAATTATGACAATAGCATAGTTTACATACTCGGAATCGGAGAGTACTCGGGAAGCCCAAAAATTTTGACTCGGGAAATACTCGGGAAATACTCGACAACTTAAAAAGTAGCAAAATTTCATATAAAAACACATTTTTTTTGCAAAATTCAATTCTAGAATGCATCAAATGAGTCTAAAAACCATGAGGGAGTGTTTTATATAAAATTTCATTGTTCAATACATATGGATTACAAAATGGCATCATTATACGAAGCCGCATAGTAAAACTACCAATAACTATAATGAATTTATGATGATTGTATTTGAAAATCATCATCATAAATTTCATATCTAGGAAATTCCTCTTCCCCAACCTAGAGAAAAATTGGGGGGTAGAGGGTACGGTCCTTGCACTCGATTCTGGCTCCTTGCTTGCCGTAGAAGATCGTGGAAGTGGCTCCACCATGTTGGTAGGTGGCAGTGGCTCCTCCTCCACCACATCAATGTCATCCACTCCAATCTCCCCTGCTTCTGCTACAGGCAAATCCTCCATAGCTTGCCTCTCGAAATCAGCAATCTCATCCTCTGTAAACAAGGAGGCCTCATCATCCTGCATGGTCCAATCACTGTATGGATCAATCTCATCCAAATCAATAAGCTCGTCTGACTGGTCTTGCACCTTTCTTGTGCGAAGCTGAAGGTTATATTGAACAAAAACAAAATCATTGAGGCGTTGTTGAGTCAACTTATTACGCTTCTTCGTGTGAATGGCATCAAACAAACTCCAATTCCGTTCACAGCCAGAAGAACTACAAGGTTGAGACAAAATTCGAAGGGCTAGCCTTTGCAAATTTGGGGTTCTTCCACCCCAATCTTCCCAGCAAGAACCTACAATAAGATATTCAAGTTTTTGTAAATATTAATAAAACAATAGTAATAAGTAATGATAATTATAATTCATAACTTGCAAGATATAAGGCTTCACTTTTTCTTACTTGGTGTTTGGATCTCTCTTCCTCGTTCACATAATTTGGAAGAAAATAAAGGCCCCCTAGCTTCCTTATATTTTTGCAACTCTAGAAGGATGAGGTCTTTCACTTCAAAATTAGGTGTCATCTTTTCAATACATGTGAATAGACCCTTCATAACCTCCCCATTAGCATCCGTGAAGCCATCAGAGAAGTAGAACTTGGGGTTGAGAAAGTAGCCTGTTGCATGAATGGGTTAGTGGAGTTGATTGTTCCACCTTCGATCAATGATCTCCCAAATAGGGGTAAATCTATTTGCATCCCCCATGTAATAGTGTTGGATGGCCTCTTTGGCCCTATCCATTGCCTCATAAAGATATCCCATCACATTTTTCTCATTGTCCACCAAGCGCAAGACCCTCACCAATGGCTCAGTCACCTATAAAGTACCAAGTAGAACCAAATTTAAATTACACCTTACAATGAAACAAAATACTTATAGAATTTTAAATTAAGAATAAAGGATTCAATCTGAAAATTCATTAGAGTTGAAGTTACCTTGACAATCTCTAATGCTCTAGTTCCAAATTGACTATCAAAGATTATTGCTTGAATCTTTTCTCCATCAGCCTTCTTTGAGTAAGTTGAGTCTACCCATGGTTGACTCACAAACATCTGCTTTAAGGAAGTCAATAAACCAATGATACTTTGCAATGTTAGAAAATTAGTTGCAAACCTTGTTGCACCTAAGCGCACAAGCTCTTTCCCCTTGGTGTGATCTCTCATCAATTGAAAAACCCATGGGTGATTATATATATATTTTGTTATGTCTCTTGCTTGTTCTACAATTGGTTTCACCCAATCAATTTTGCCTATATCCTCCAAAAGAAGGTCAAGGCAATGAGCTGCACAAGGGGTCCACAAAACTGTTGGATGCCTCGCTTGAAGCAATCTACCAGTTGCCATGTATGCTGCTGCATTATCAGTAACAACTTGGACAACATTTTCTATGCCCACCTCTAAAACAACCTACTCCAACATCAAGCTCAAATTTTCTGCATTCTTTATTATGTTGGAGGCATCAATTGACTTTAGAAAAACCATCACACCATTGGAAGCCACTATAAAATTGGTAAGTGTGCGGTTTCTTCCATCTGTCCAGCCATCTGAAAGAATTGAGCATCCAAACTTTTGCCATTTCTTGTTTTCTTCTTCCACAATTCCTTTTGCATCTACAATAGCATCTTCAAGTAACTTGCCACTTAGATCTCTTGGAGTAGGGGCCTTGTACCCTTTGCCTACAACTGTCAATGCTGTCACCAAACACTCCCAATATGGACTCCTTGCCACATTGAAGGGAAGATTGTTATAAAACCAAAAACTTGCACAAGCGTTGTCTGCCTCTTTGTGCACCTCCTTATTCCACCAGTTGCTTCCAATGAAGGTTGTGATCCTTGAATAGTTCTAGGCACAAAAAACTGGAATTTGCTCGAAGCGGAAGAAGTGGATGGGGTATTGCGACCAACATGTATACGTGGACCACGACTAGAGCCCGCAATGGTTTGAGTTTGCATAAGCTCTTCAGAATCTTTAGCCAAATTAGGAGGAATGGCTGCTTGCATGGCTGCTTTTGCTTTTTCCCTCTCCATTTTTTTTTCTTCAAGTGCTGCAAGAACAGCTAACATCTCTCGTTTCACCTCTAAACTGGCCAATTCACATGCCTTTGAATCACGACAAGGAATACCAGCAAGATGGTATTTGAGGCGATTGATACCTCCACTAATCTTCTTTTTGCAATGAGTACAAATAACACTGCTTGGTACTGGCCCGTAATAACCATGTTTCCAAGTAGGATCACGGCTACGAGGGGGTCTCCTTTCAATGACACTTGTGCCAACTGAGTCCGAAGCAGATGCAGAGGCAGATGCCATTGTGATTGAATATTAACCTACAATATTAGAAGTTGAACAATAAATATATTAGAAGTTGTAAGTAGTAACAAATCCAGTACAAAGGAACAATCAACTAATTGTTTAACAGTTAACTTTATTCAATTATTATCTAATTTCAGTTTTTGCATTCTTATATTTGTATTTTTTGTTGGATGCACATTGATTTAATTTATTTATATGCAAATTGGCATTGCAGTCCTAAATCCTAACTCCTAACCCTATTGACTGTTGCAAATTTGCAGGTGGGAGCAGCAGATTATCATTAACTTTACATACAATGTGATAATGTGCATAGTGCAAAAGCATACATATGTGATAATTGATGAGTAAATGTGCTCAAATTTGAACTTATAAAATGTTGATGAAATATGATGATGAGTTCTGTTTCTGCTTATTAAACCCTCATTTCAGCATTACTTCATTTCAAACTTTCATCATTCATGGCCATGCATAAAATTTTTATAACTGGATATTTGTATGCCTGGATATTTGGAGTTGGCAGTTGGCAGAGTATGTAACCAATAACAGTAAAGTAAAAATGAAATTTTATAACTTAATAGAGTAAAGATTAAGTTATAAAATTTCATTGTTACTTTACTGTTACTCGTTACATATGCTGCCAAGTGCCAAGAGCCAAGTGCCAACTACCAAACATCCAATTTGACCCCATTTAAAATTCAAAGATCGAGTTATGAAATTTCTATGCATGAATGATGAATCATGAAAGTTTGAAACACATGAGGGTTTAATAAGCAAAACTAGAAGTCTATTAAGTTATAAACTTTCACAGCCCAGCTATAGTTTTCAATCTCATATCTGATTTCATGGCTTCATTATAAACAAAAATCATATAAAATCCTTTTTTTTGCAGAGTATGTACATTGTAAAGTTATAATAAATATTAAAATCCTATCTTACCAAGCCAAAAGGCAAAATATGTACATTTTTAATAATAAATATTAAATATATTACTATCTATAATATTTTTTGTTTTGATTCATTATATATTAAATTCTATAATTTTGAATTAAAAAAAATATTATAAATAGTAAATATATTTTTTTATTCATAATATATTGAGTTTTAATATATTCTGAATTAAAAAATATATTATAGATATAATATATCTATTATAAAATTATGAATAATGTGCATTGTATATAAATAAATAATAAACAAGTACATTATTATTATTTATTTATATACATTATTAATAATGTATATAGATAAATAATAATAATGTTCTTGTTTATTATTTCTTTATATACATTATTCATAATAGGTATATTATATCTATAACATATTAAAATTAAATATATTATGAATAAAAAACAGTGTTCCACGGGCCTGGGGGACGGGGAAACGGGGGGACGGGGAAACGCGTTTCGGAGACGGGGGGACAAAGGGCCTTAGTTTGGGGACGGCAGGGAGACGGCGGGGGGACGGCGGCGGGGGGGTGGCGGGGGGGTGGCGCTGATATAGTTATACATATACTTATAGTACTTGAAAAACTAGTTTTGAAAAGATGTATAATAGTATAGCAGTATAAGAATTACATTTCAAATGAAACTATAGGAAATTAGTAAATTTATAACATGGCAAAATTTGAAATACTAAATCTAAATACGAAGATATTTGAATTGTCAAATTGGAGATTTCTATTATATCGCCAAAGGCCCAAATATGAATAACATTGATGATATGACAAAGTCTATAAAGATGATTAATTGATTACATGATTCATCATTAGTTCATTACAATAAGTAGCATTACAAAATGAAAACTGAAAAGACAAAATGCCAAAATGTCGAAACTCAAAATGTAGTGAATGGAGGCCTCTAATCATCTCCAAACTCCCCATCACTGGAACTGCTGGACTCCACATGGTCAAGATCCCTCAAGCTCACACCAACCAGCCCTGCATCTGAAGTGGTAGGATCATCCTCATCAATCTGTGAAGGCTCCTCTGGCTCCACATCCCATCGTGCCGCTGGACTCTCCTTGTACACAATTGTCTTGCGGTCCATGATACGCAAAGCACTGTGTACAGCCACAAGCTTCTCTGCTCTCTTAGAGGTAAGTCTGTTCCTCTTAAGAGAGTGGATGAAGCTATATGTAGACCAGTTCCTCTTAGCAGCTGAAGAACTGGAAACCTGGGATAGCAGACGAAGAGCTAGAGTGGTGGTCAAAGATTTCGAACCATGACAATTCCACCACAAAAGTGGGTCCTCCTGTGCCATAGAAACTATATCCACCTTTGCTGCATCTGAATAGCCTCTAAGAGTGGCAAATCTGGTCCACTCAGTGCCCGAGAAACTCCCAGTCTCCCAGTCTCCCGAGAAACTCCTAGACGTTTCCCAGTCTCCCGAGAAACTCCTAGACGTCTCCCCAGGAGACTTGGAGACGTCTCCACGTCTCCAAGTTTCCTTGGAGACGTCTCCCCGTCTCCGGCGGCGCTTTGGTGGCGGTGGCGGGACGGCGGGGGACGCCAAGTACCCGTCCCCCTGTCCCCGGGACGTCCCCGTTTCCGAAACGAGTCACATTTTGGGGGGAAACGCGTCCCCGTGGTTCACTGATAAAAAATATATATTATTAATTATATAGTATTTCTATAACTATAGAATCCAATCATCAATCAAAAACAAATAAATATGAACAGATACATCTACAAAAAATTTCGACTGAAGGCGAAGCTGTGAAAATAAAAAATACTCAAAACTCGAGCTTACGTCAATGGCAGAAACATTTGAGAAGAAATGGAAAAACTCTAACCTGTAGCCTTCACACTTGCTACAAATCGCGATGCCAAAGCCTCCAAGTCGCGCGGAAATCAACGCCAGAAATGCACGAAAACTATTGGTAAAAACGCGGGTGTGAAATAAAACGCGAAAACGAGGGTTTGAGTAAGGAAAACGTGAAAAAATCGGGTGAAATGACTGCCGTTTTCGCGCAAAAAAGAGCAAGAAAAACACGTTTTGCATTTATGACGATTACTGACAAAAATCAGGCGATTAATCGCCATTTTTTTTGGCGATTAAGCACAAAAACCTGGCGATTATTTCTACTGTTCATTTTGGCGAGTAAAGGTAGATTTTACTCGTTTTCATGAAAACCTGGCAATTAATCTTCTTCTCGCCAGTTAATCGGCGATTATATAATCTATGGACAAGAGTATACCAGTGGTATAATAGCATTATATTATATAACAACAATATTTGGTTTTTCACTTCAAGATCAACATCCTTATTCAAGGCTAAATCATATTTGTGAATCTTATAGTACAGTTGAAATTCCATATATTCTTAGAGAAAATTTTTATCTAGCTTGCTGACATCATGCAGCGATAAATGAGCAAACTTGATATCCAATTTGTAAACAACAGTTAAGCCTTCATCTACTGTAGTAAAGAGCGAGGCTACTGGAAAACTCTATATGGTGCCTCCTTTTGCCTCGGAAGAGCTCACTTCTCCTTTTCCAAATAATCCATAAAATCTCAATAGAATTTCATGCCAAGAAAAATTCTTCCTAATATTCCACCCAATAATATATCCCATAAAGAGTGAGTCTACCAGAAGACTTTGTAAGGTGCCTTCTTTTGTCCTGGAAGATCTCATTTCTCCTTTATCAAATAACCCATAAAATCTTAGTAGAAAGAACAAGCCAAAAGAAGTTAAAGAATTTTATGCCAAGAAAAATTCTTCATAATGATTCACCCAATAATATACCCTATAAACATATACCAAATAAATTTAGCATAAGGACACAATCAAAGAAAGTGTGATCATAATCTTTACATTACATATAGAACAATTTAAAATACACGAAACATGTTGTACCCAAAATTATTTTTTGCTTCAATAAGGCATTTTGATCAGAATGGTCTAAATCATGTAAAATTGTTGTCAAAAGTATGTTTTAGGTCAAACAAAACATAGGCTTTTTGTGGGTTTATGTCAAGGAAGATACTTGCAAATTTCTGAAAATTTGAAAATTAGGGTTTCAAACCCCTGTTTTTAGGAAAACTCCTAAAAATAGGACCTTTCCAGAATTAGTTGAAAATGATTTTGATAGGATAAATAGACTTCATAATCACATTGGTCAAGTCAAAATCACCAAAAAATTTGTTTTACTCTGGTGGGTCTATTTTCATTTTTTAGGAGAAAAGCTAGGACCTCCACAGCCATTAATGGCAGATGGCCAGTACTAGGTTTTGAAATCTAAGCCTCAAAAGCTTTAACGAAGAATCTATGGCGAAAAATGTTCGAAAAGATGCTTCATGACGGAGGGGATTTTCAAAGGTCGAAAAATGCTGAAAATATTCTAAGTCTGGAAGATGCACGCCTTGCTACAAGAAAGGTGCTACGCGGTCAATGCCTTGATGAAATTTTCAAGCACCTGTACACGCAATATGGTGAAAGAAATTGCAACAATGAATGTGTTTGCGTTAGCGATAGCGGTGATCAATGTAGTTGGCGAGACAATGAACACAAAGCACGGGAGGTGAAGGTCTTTACGGAAATTGATGACACTGAAGCCAAAAGAGCCCCTGCTGGCCAGAGGCGCCCATGAGTTCAGAAGGTCTAATGTAGCTATCAAGCTTTGCTGAGACAGTCATTTCTCCATAATTTTGCCAACTTTACGATGGATCATCAAGCAAATTCAACAGATTCATCAAATGCTGTCAGACGAAGGCAGAGGTAGAAGGTGCTGAAAATGAAAGTCATAAAAAATGACAGTCTACTAAGGGAAAAAGTGCCCTTGTAGCCTAAGGGCGCCCAAGAAGCAAAGCTATCAGATGCCAGTCTTTAGATTGGCAACCCCTAGGTGATCTCCTTGGATTCAACTTAGCTATGTGATGGATCCAACAACTAACTCGCGGAACGTATCAAACGACAATAGCTGTTGATCATCTGAGCACGTAAAACGGAGGGTAAACTAATGGACATCAAGGCAAAAGAGCCCCTGCTGACCAGGGGCGTCCATCATTCTGGGAAACCAACTGAAGTTTTCAGCAGCTATCTTCTACAAGGCATCTACTCAACATCCTTTTAGCTTCGCGATCAAACTAGTTGCGAGTTCACTGGACCTGTCAAGCATTCGCAAACGAGGATCAAGCATAAAACGCTAGAGGCAAAGGCAAAATGAAAGACATGAAGAATTGGCTAAGTCTGAAGGAAAATGCACCTTCCTAAAAATAGGCACCCAAATTTTTGGGCAATCAGATGTAGTTTGCAAGTTTAGTGACCTCTAGGATGACCTCCATTTTGATTAATCTCAACAATGACATCGTCAGCAAATTCAACAGATAAATCAAACATCTGATGACAAAGATCAAACTGGGGCAGTTCGTGGAAGATTGCGAAATAGAAATTACATCACAAAAGGTCAAAGACACTCTTGCAGGCCAGGGGCGCCCATACTATTGGGACCCTTAAACCAACTTTCACAACTTGCGAAGCTAGTCATCCTTTCCGGAGCTGAACTGGTTATCCATCCCATGTTTCAGCAAGATCATTAGAATCATTAGTAATTGGTGATCTTAGATCAGAGCATCGAGGGTCAAACTAGAGGAATTGAAGAACACCCAAGAAATTGACCAAGTTTGGTGGAAAATGCACCTTCTTGGGAAAAGGCGCCCAAGAATTTGAGGCATCAAATTCAGGTTTTGAGCTTTGCAGCTTCCAAGCACACTTCTTCAAAGTTGTTTCATCTTAGCAAGGAACCTGTTAGCAACACCTTAGGATCAATTGAGCAACTAGAATCAGGGATTGAACAGAGGCATTTCATCACCAAAAAAATAATGAAAAAATGTTCAACTCTTCAAATGGATGCCTAAAGTCAAAGTAAGACTCAGTTGATTGAAGTTGACAAATTAGAAAGCCTTTCCATGTCTAAAATGTTCCATAATTGGTGGAAACCAATTCTGGGAACTCCAGATCAGGCTAATTGACTCCTCAATCATGTGTTGGTGCCTAAACTTGCTTGCTTCAACATCAAATGACATATATCAAGTCTAGGCGTTATAATTCATCATATTCTTTGTAGGTTGAAGCTCAAGAACAAGCATTTTTCTCCAACGTTTTTTTTGAAGATCTGATAGAGGATATTCTCAGTGTTCTTCATATTTTCAAGAATAAGTTGCAAGGAGGGACAGTTTATCAAGGTCTACATTTCCAGGCTTGATTTTCTTGAAGATTCACAAGGACAATTTATCAAGGTTTTCAACCAGGCGTGGTGTTCTTGAAGTGTCAAAGAGGCAGTTATAACTTCCAAACTTCTTCCTCTTTTTTTCTTCTGTTCTTGTCTTAGATCTTGCATGTCCAAGTAAATGGCAGTTACTTGCAAATTTGGTCTTCTGGGTATGATCAACATAGCATATTCAACAAAACCCATGTGCCAGATTCTCTTAGAAAAAGTAGCCCTGCTACCCCTTTTTTTTAGGGTTTCCAAAAAAAGTTAGAAGTTTGAAAATCTGACAAACTGGGTTTCTTTAGCTTTGAAGCACCTACAATACCCATGTGTTGGATTTTTCCGAAAAAAGTAAGCCTCTAGTGGCCCCAAAACCTCTGCCCTGAAGGGTTCTTACATGTACAAGGAAAAGTGACTTTTTGGATTTTTTGACATTCTGGGTTCACTTAGAGAATAATCCCCAAGAAAACCCATGTCTCAGAATTTTTCATAAAAAATACCTCTCGGCAAAGCTATTTTTAGCTGTTACAGAAAAAGTTGTCTTAACATATCCGTGTTTACAGTCAACAGTTGCGTTTTTCAGAATACAATATTCTCAAGTTGAAATCAAGACCAAAATAGTCCTACTTCAAGACTTTCTGAAAACACTCGACACAGACATGCATCAAGTGAAGCCCATAGTCAAGTTGGACGCCTTGGAAGGTGTAAATGACATCACCGTTCAATGGATAGCGAAAATGTGGAAGTTAGTCATTCCAAACACAAAGCCACCACCGGTTACTACCACACTACCTTCCACACTTCATATCAACAAGGCTGGATGATGCAGCTGCAAAGAGTATCGAGTACTAGCAGCAGATTGCGAGTGGTGAAGAGATGCTGTGGAAACACGTCATCATCCTATGAAGCATTAATTGTCCAGAGGTAGAAGAAGTCAACGACTGGCTAGAGGAGTTGTTGACTAGAGGTGAAGAGGTGTAAAACACCCAGTTAGGACGTCCTACCCTCCAAAATAGCATTTATGACAAACAAGAGTTAACTTGATGCTTCTTTCCAAGTTAACTCATTGTCCCATTGATCATGCATGTCTATTTCCACTAATTATGGATGTCTATTTTGAACTTCCACTAATTATGGATATCTATCTCCACTAATTGTGGATGTCTATTTTGGAGACACTTTTGTATTTGGAGTTCTCTTTTAGTTTAGTTTCACTTAACTAAAGTAGATTTCCAGTTAACTGCTAGGTTACCTACTTTTAGACATAGGAATAAATCTTGCAGATTGGCAAGAACTCATTGTTAACACAAGGAGATTTTAGGGTTGCTTACTCCTTTGAGCTTCTATAAATAAGAGCTTTTGCTCATTATTTTGTAACTTTTATTTACTACACAAAATTGCTGCGCCATTGTGCCAACAAGCTTGCAAGTCTATATGTGTTCACTCTTGGATGAGAGTTGTTTGGTTTGATAAGCAATTGTGTATGATTTCGTACCTTTGCTGTCCCAAATCTTTGTAATTCGTTGAACAAGTTTAAAGAAATAAATCAAAAGGCATATGCAATTTGATCCAAAGTTTCAAGTTCTATCAATGTTTTGTTCTTATAATCTATTGTTTCAATCTACCCCTTGGATAGGTGCTGTCACCTCGTTGGGAATTTTGATGTTAATGGTTATCATTTGATGTTGTGTAATGATTTGTATTTCAGCCTACACTTTGGACAAGTGTCGTCACCACCTCGGGAATCTTGATATCCAGTTCATCGTCCTTTGTTGTTTCTAGTAAGTTGGGAACCTCAGACATGGGTTCCTCCTCCTTGGCAATCCTGAGATTCAGCTTACCATAAGTTTGCTTGCATAAGACCTTATTCTAGCATAGATCTGAAAGTTCAGAACCTTCAGATGCGTTTTGAGAGACGGTTGGCCCAAGTGTTCCAACCATTCCATTCTTGCTCCTATATTCTCTTGCTCTGTTTATCTAGAGGAGATAGGATAGATTAAAAGTTAGCCTAGTTGTAGTTGAGATCTGCAGAAACTAGAGAAAACCTTAATTGCAATGCATTGTGTTTATGCACCTTTGTGTCCTGCCGCTTAGTAAAAAAGATAGGAATATTAGTCCATTTTACTTTTATGCAAACATCAGCAAACAAGAGGGAGCTTCCCCTCCATAATTTGAAGAGTAGTGATTATGCACTATGCATAGTTGTCCGTTTCCAATAAGCACTCTAGAGGTGCTAGTTGAAACACCAACAAAACATTCACATGAAAAAGGGAACCAACAATAAGTTTCTTCATTAGAAGTAACCACCTAAAACAAGCCTTTTTGGGCTCATGGTGTTTACATCAACAACAATTAAACAAAATAGTCCAAGCCTTATAATCAAGACTAATATTCCACATTTTATATATATGGTTTAGTACCGCTTTGGAGTTGGAGAGAAGCATGTTCAAATTGATAGTATTTATCTTTAAAAAAGGAGTACCAGTAGCCCATTGGAAGTTCTCAATGATATCGACATTGAATTTTATTGTAATAGGAAAATTGACACCAAATAATGCTTTCTTTACTATAGGAAATGTTCTTCTATGTGAATCAAGAAAAGCATATTTCGACATGAGATAAGACCCTTCAATATGGAATAAAGTACCAAATTTTGAAATACCTTTGTTATCCTAGATCTTTGCAAAACAACCTTGAAGAAGAGCCAAAGGCTTATAATCTTTGTTCCATGGTGTTTCAGGGATGGGGATGGTGGGACAATAGGGGATGTGTTTTGGGGATGATATTCCAAGGGCCATTTTTTGGGGATGGCAGGGGGATGGCAATATATATGAAATTTTTAGAGAGAGAGATACTCAAATTCCTACAAGTATAACAACCTTATGTTTATACCAATAGTATAATAGCAATAAGACCAATCTGATAGTAGAGATAGAGGGAGATACTCAAGTTTAATCGTGATAGTAGTATACCAATAGTATATCAATAGTGTAACAATAGTTTAATCATGATAATAGTATACTAGTAGTATAATAGCATTATATTATAGAACAACAATATTTGATTGTTCAAATTTTGAAGTTTTGAAATTAAAATTAAAATTTAAAGCTTAAACTCTAGTCTCAAACTTCAAAATACAACTATGCCTCATTTGTGTCACTCTTTGCCTAAAGTTGTGGTTTGCCCAATGGAAGCTCGACTAATCTTGATTGCACCTCCTCATCAATTTGCCTAACATCTTGAGGATGAATATCCCAACATGTTGCTGAAGTCTGTCAATACTCAATAGTTGCCAATCCTAAAGTCTCGAGGTACTACGAATTGCAACTAGGTTTTTTGTCCTTTTAGAGGCGAGCTTGTTCCTCCGGATTGAGTGGATGAAGCCATAGGTGGATCACTTCCTCTTTGTAGTAGAGGAACTTGCAATCCGATATGTCCTTCCCATGAAAGTTTCACTATCTAATAGGGTATTTCGATGCAATAGTGGATCTATCCATCCCATTCTTTGATTTGTTGAATGTAGAACCCTAAGGATCAAAAAATTGAAGCCATTGCTCGCGAAGTATGATTTACTCATAGCTATACATCTAATGAAAGGCCTTCATGAACCCCTCAATTACCTGGTCATCTTTAGAAAGAAGAATTGAACCAAGTTTAGGTTCATACCAATTGGGTTTAAGAGCATAGATAGCCATATAAAGAGGAGTGTTCATTGTGTTTTTCCTCTTTGTGAAAATAAGTCCGATATGCTCCTCATAGAATTGTAATTTAGGATCCTTGTTATGAATTTCTTAACTCATTTGATCAAGCATGCTATCAAAGTCTTATAAATCTCTCCGAGGCTAGGGAGTTTGTATTTGCATACTTGATTACCCCCACAATAGGTGATATGATAGAACAAATATATTTGCGAGCAACATTTAAAAATTATGATATTAACACTATTAATAATATAAATTAAAAATTAAAATTTGAAAACAAAAACAAAGTGGAAACATATTAATTAGTATTATATTTTTACTTGATATTGGACCACCAGGTGTCATTAAGCATCTTTTCTCTCACCTTATTCCTTTGTATTTTTTATTGAGCTTGCTTTTTCCACTCTCCACAAACCACCATGGATTGTAGAGCATATTGCACCTCTAACATCCTCTATAGCAAAATAAAATAGCTAGCCTATATAGTCTCAATTGTTTTGAGGAATCCTATCTTTGAATAAGATCAGAGTAATGCAAGTGAAGTGAGATGGCTACATACAAACATTTGTATGTCTCTAGTTTTGGCTATTGCTATCTTCACCCAATTTATTTTTCCAATGTCTTTCAAAGAATTATTCAAAGCATGTATAATAGTGATGTAGGGGCATCACAAAATTTTGGTTTTTGATTGTAGTTTTTTTTTTTGTTTCCTTTGTTGATTTTTGGTGTTTGGTTGACAACTGGCTACTCTTGGTTGGTGGTGAATTTCTTGTTTTCTTTGCACATTGAGCCTTTCCACAGGTTTGGTTATATTGATCAAGAAGAAGAAAAATAGAGTGGGGCATGTAACTGTCAGGA
Organism: Sequoia sempervirens; assembly: GCA_007258455.2. Lineage (NCBI taxonomy): Eukaryota > Viridiplantae > Streptophyta > Pinopsida > Cupressales > Cupressaceae > Sequoia > Sequoia sempervirens. Next base: position 12,838 of record VDFB02063818.1, on the reverse strand, counting down.
AGGAAAAAAGAAAGAGTGAATCGGCCTAAAAGGCAGTCATCGGCCTGTGAAGTAGCAAGGAAGCTACAGGGGAACACCAAATTGGTGTGGAGAAGGGAGAAAAGATTTGCTTTCGGAGGTTGATGTGAGTAGAGTGGAGGACGCAGCCAAGAAATTGAGCTTTGAGTCAGGAAATCGATAGCTGGTAGTGTGTTAGAGAGTTTGGGGTTTTGTGCAGAGACTTTAGAGATTTGAAACCAGCTCCATGCTGCTTCCCATTGTGGAAATTTTGGTTGGCATTGTCAATGGTTGCTAGCCTCAGGAAACGTTATTGATTGTTGGTTTTGTGTTTTGTTCAAAGAAATGGAAGTGAAGCACTTTCTGATGGCATTGAGAACTTAGTTTGTTGTTTTTGTTTTCCTGTATGAAAACTGAATTTCATATGTTGTTCTCTCTATATTTCATGAATCATTTTGTCTTTTGAAAACCCCATTTTACTCTCTGTCAAATTCTTGGATACGAATTGTTTTCTTTTTGGATGTAAGGAGTTTGTTTTGTTTTTGTAGCCTGGAGTGCAGATCAATGCAATGGACTTGACCATTAATCTAGTGTAATCAATTGATTGGCCTTTGCTTTTAGTGTTGTTCCAGTTGCTCTTGGCTATAATTTGTCCGAGAGTAGATAGTCTATCATCATTTTTGGTATCAGAGCGAGCAAGATTTGGGAGAGAGTTTAAAGGTCTGGAAAGAATGCTCATGGGATTTTTGATAAGTATGTTTGTGTGGAAGTTTTGATAGGTTAAAAGGGAGAACCTGAGTACCAATAGACTACGTAGAGGAAAACGAGAAAAGCCTTAGGTGAGGTATCACGAAGTGGAGAAGAGAAGATAAAAGATGCATCAGCATGCAATAATAGAAAGCCTCAAGAAGAAAGGCGAAATGACAAAGAATGTGAAGAAGCAACCGTTGGAGTGGGATAAAGAAATGGAAGAGATGAGAAGAGATTTAGAGAAGTGTAGGAAATGGATTGAGGAAAGAAGCTAAGAGTGTGATTGGTATTGGCCCATGGAAAAGAGGTTGAAGTGGCCTGTGTAGATGATTGTCAAGAAAAGGAGAAAGCAAAATATGGCTGCCTTGAAAGAAGAAGAAGCCTTGCTGCATCATGAAGCTGACATGGAAGTAGAGACTGAAGAAGAGGAAACGAAGAAGAGGAAACGAAGAAGACAATGGAAGATGGAAATGAAAATGTTGGTCAGGAGGATGCAAGAAACCTTGAGAAAGCAAAAACAAACAATGTAAATGAAGATGAAGAAACACAAGTATTGACTGATGAAATATCAATAGAAACAAAGATTGACATTCATTTGGAAGTAGCTTGGAAGAAGTTTGAGGAGCACGCATGCCAGGTAAACGATAAGCAAGTTGTTTTTGATGATTTTAGGAATGATGCTTCTAAATCTTTGAAAGCAATTGTTGACAGGAAGAGTTTAAAAGGAGAAAAAGAATAGGATATATCTGAGCTTGAGATGGAGTTTTGGAGGCTTGTAGATGAAAAAGACATAAGAAGGAGAAGATACATCAAGGCAAAAGAAAACAAACGAAAACAGATTGAATGCATGGCAGTTGTTTCAGAGCGATGTTGGAAGATGCAGAAAAAAAGAACAGAGAAATACTTTTTGACCGATGCCCTCATATGCGGGAGCACATGTTTTGTCCCCTGGGGAGCCTGATGGAAGGGCATCACAAAATTTTGGTTTTTGATTGTAGTTTATTTATTTATTTTTGTTTCCTTTGTTGATTTTTGGTGTTTGGATGACAACTGGCTACTCTTGGTTGGTAGTGAACTTCTTGTTTTCTTTGCACATTGAGCCTTTCCACGGGGTTGGTTATATCGATCAACAAGAAGAAAAACAGAGAGTGGTGCATGTAATTGTCAGGAAGGAAAAAAAAGAAAGAGTGAATTGGGTCATCGGCTTGTGAAGTAGCAGGACAGCTACAAGGGAACGCCAAATTGGTGTGGAGAAGGGAGAAAAGATTTGCTTGCGGAGGTTGATGCGAGTAGAATGGAGGACTTAGCCAAGAAACCGAGCTTTGAGTTAGGAAATCGATAGTTGGCAGTGGGTTAGAAAGTCCGGGGTTTTGTGTAGTGTGATGACCAAACCCGTACGTCAAATTAAAAATTTTGAATTTAACCACAATAAGTAAAAAACAATGCCATTTCAATAAAATTTTTCTTTTTCATTTCATAAACATGATATATCATTTTGCAACTTTAACTATTTCTTTCCAAAAGAAACTACAAAGTAAAGAAGAATAAGATACATACATAGCTCGTAAGCTTTTGGCACAAATAGAAGTAAGAAAGTCCAGGAGTCCGCCCTGTCAAATCTTGGATCATCGGCCGATTATTGAGGAGGAGAAACATCACTCGGGCGTTTTTCTGCCAACCACGGACTTATAATGTGGTCCCTTGCACATTCATTATTCAATGAATGGCCCTCCCTTCGAAGAAGAGATTGGTAGGGTATCCCTTAACGATTACCAACTGAGCATAGTGTTGTGTTCCTACATAACTAGGTCCTGTGCAAACGGCAACTCTTGAACTAGTATGTACTTAGGGATCATGGTGAATTGACAGTGTAGTACTACAACTAAATGTAAGTTGTTCCTAACACTACTTTGGCCAAAGTGTTTACATTCAATAAAGAACGTAGGTCATCTATCACATGCACTAGCCAAGATCAATTTGACTTAAGGCTTCCTTACTTTACGCGTAGGTTGGTCTATTCGGGGTAATCCGTACCCTAGATGTCCTACATCAAGCTAACTACTAGAAAGGAGGATAGTTTAACAAGTACTCACAATTACTTCTCCTAAACTGGACATCTTTATCCTAGGAGTTTCATTAACTTGACTCAGTTAATCTACTAACTTTTTTGTGATCGGTACCTTATTAAACACCCTCATTTCTTCCCTAGTATTTAATAGCTACTTGAAAACATACACTCTTTATATGGAGCTCATAGAAAATCACTCCTTAATGCATCTATGAACCTAGTGTAATTCATACACTAATGCAAGCAGGTGCAAACAGTAGTAAATATGCAATACCATTTTTCTTAAATCACAAATTGCTTCTTGTTCATGGATTTTAAAAGCAATTCCTACTCTTTACCTAATCAGAAGTTATTCTTTCAGAATTACATTTAGAAAACTGTTCTAAAATATGAAGAGTAGAACTAATTACAACTCCCTATCCATGTTCATTCAGATGATACAAGTTCAAACTTTTATTTAGAAACTCATTCTAAAATATGGAAGTAGAATAGCATGCATATTTAAATTCAAAAATATATTTAGAATTTTGTTCTAGAATATGAAGAAGAATAGCATGCCTAATATATGCTTTCCCACAGACGATGTTCTAGTTTGAGTCTGTAGCACCTTCAACCAACAGCCAAAAGACTTCCAGCTACCTCTTTTACTGAGAATCAACTCTTAAACACAGCTTCAAGATAATCTCAGCTACCTCTTTTACTGAGAATCAACTCTTAAACACAGCTTCAAGATAATCTCAGAAATGAAGAATGACAGCAAAGGATCACTGTCACTATAAATTGTGCTCTCAGAATATGAAGAAGAATTCACTCTAAATTGATGATATAGGCTAGAAATTGCTGAAACTACTCAGAAACAAGATTGTAAGCTCTCTGAAATTATGTTTCTGCTCTCCAAAGAAAACCTAACCGCAATATGAATTGGTGAGTTGAAAGAGTGAATAGGCACCTTTATATAGAGCCCTTGCTCAACTTATTTTGCTATTTAGAAGGTAAGAAAAATGCCAGACAGTCCCAGAATAATTCAAACTTGCAATGTGGTGAATTAAAGAGATGATTCGGCCTTTCATGATGACAGCAAATGCAAAAAAATTCGACATTGAACTGATAAAACTCAATACTTGACACCTAGAAGCGTTTTTCTGTTTTAGGCGCACAAACTTAGCAGTTCGTTTTAATGATTCAACAATGGTGAAAAGGTCAAGTGCGCGTGCATTCCAAGTTGCCATTTTATGGGGTTTGATAGCCAAATCCCCAGCTTCATCCAAGTCGCTTGACCTGGTCATGGCGTGAGAACTCAGTCGCGCATTTTTCACTTCACGGGACTTTCCTTCATTTTATTTTATTTTCTTTTTCTAAAGTTTCCCATAGTTTGAAATGAAATATTTTCAACATGGTGTGATTTGCCAAGGCATTCGATTCATTTTGAAGTCACATTATTTTATTTCATGGAGTTAATCGACTTCCAAAGTTTTAAAGAAATATTTATTTTTGAGAAAATAAAGTCTCATATTTCCAAACTTTGATTTCTTTTCTACACTCTATGATATTTAAATAAAGTGCCATTTAAAACTTTATTCGATTTCCATTCCATTATCACAAAATAACATATATTTATATATTTATTTTATTATATTAATATATATATAGTATAGCTTTAATTTACATAATATATATCTATGTATATTTATTTAAATTTAATAATTTAAATAATTTTATATACATATATATATATATATATTGTAAAAACTATATTATATATATATTTTATATAATATTAAATATATAATTATATTTACCTTTACATATATACATGTATACACACATACATATTTAATTACAAAGTACATATACTGCGAGCCAATCAACATACTTTCATTATATGTACCTATGTATATGTGTATATATGTGTATATGTAGATTCCGAGATAATGCGAACATAATATTATTCATATTCATGTATATATAACAGATTGGTTGTGGGTATGTATACATGTATATTTTCTTGTATACTTTCCTCTATGTATATGTATTCATAAGTGTATTTATATCGATGCACACGTACGGGCATATCCATTTGCTTTCACACGTTTGTATCGACATGAATATACTTATGGATACGTGTATATATATATACATACATGCCCACCTCCTAACCAATAACATTATTCCACATACAATTACATTGGCAAGCATCACTTATTCATGCATTCAGAAGTAGATAAGACTCCTAATGTCAACAAACAAGCCTATGGATGACTTATCCTTAACTCAACAAACTGACTTAGCTTACTCAGTCTATAGGATGTGTGTGTATGCTCAACTAGTACTTGTTACTCTTTACTCGACCAAGCTCCTCCGCGAGTGATATCTCTTCTCTCCCTGGAGGAATGAACCTGTTTCCTGCACATCATGACACGACAACGGAAGTCATATGCTCAAAACAAGGTAGTATAAATAAAACATCACAAAAGTTAGAATAACATTATTCCATAACTTATATGCCACATTCATTCAAGAATTACATTAATAGAAGTATCAAAACAAATGAGACAATCATTTTAAATAGGACACATTCAATTGATAACAAGAAAAATATGTTTTATTCATCTAAAAGATTCAAACATTACAATGCATTTCCTATGCAGTAGTAGCTATACAATCGGGGTGTAACATGCAGAGACTTAATAGTTTTGAAATCGGCTCCATGCTGCTTCCCATCATGGAAATTTTGGTTGGCACTGTCAATGGTTGCTAGCCTCAGGAAACATTGTTGACTATTGGTTTTGTGTTTTGTTCAAAGAAATGGAAGTGAAGCACATTTTGATGGCGTTGAGAACTTAGTTTGTTGTTTTTGTTTTCTTGTATGAAGACTGAATTTCATATGCTACTGTCTCTATATTTCATGAATCGTTTTGTCTCTTGAAAACCCCATTTTACTCTTTGTCAAATTCTTGGATACCTATTGTTTTCATTTTGAATGCAAGGAGTTTGTTTTGTTTCTATAGCCTGGAGTGCGAATCAATGTAATGGACTTGGCCATTAATCTGGAGTAATCAATTGATTGGCCTTTGATTTTAGTGCTGTCCCAGTCTGTAATGTCCCCTCTCTAGGTAGTGTTTACCAGTTGGAGGTTAGCCCATCATTGCGACCCTCGTGGGCTAGTTCAGTGGTTAGAGGGTCTTCTTGTCAGTAGATATTGCCAGTTCGGGACATTATACATCATCAGTGCTCATTGGTTATCAGGTTCTAGCTTTTGCATTTGACGTTTGTTATATTGGGAGGCACTTACTATTTATAGTAAATCAGATACAGGGAGTTGCTATTTCAGGCAGGGCACTTGGTGACTGGATATTTGCACATATTCAGTGTTTATTGGAGTTGGCTCATGTGGTTTTCATATTCTTTAATGGAAGCAATTATTTAAATATTATTTCATGAGCTTATGTTATAATTTCACTTTATATCATTAAGTGGGGCCATGGGGGCTGTACCCTTCAATTAGTCATCACTTAAAAAATATTAAAATATTTGGGCGCCACCTCTAAGTCAACTTAAGCATCAAATTCAGATATTATTTAAATGATGCAAGTGTGAGAGAAAATCGAACCTCATGAGGGAGTATATAAGCCTTCACTCACAATTTGACCTCACCTTTTTGTGAGCATTTGACTTTGTGAGAAAATCGTCCTTGGGAGCTGTGCAATCATTTGCATGGGGTTTCAGCTTTGGGAATTGAGGAATTCTCAGGGTTTTAGCAGCAATCTGAAGTGGTGAAAGATCCACCTAAGTTGCAGAATAAAGATTCATTGTGAGCTTCATTTTTGATAATTTATTGAAGAAGATTTCAAAGGGTTTCAATGAAGGTTTTTGCAAGTATGACTCAGATTGTTTATGGCGGCCATTAAAGATCATCTACAGCCATATTAAACACACAGGAAAGCCATATTCAGGGAGGCCGATCAAGCTGAATAATGATACATACAGGGGTTTGGCTGGGACGTATTCTCCTTGACCAAATTGCTTCCTTCTTGAGGTTCAAAATCAACTCTATTAAGGGTGGCTAGGCTTGAGGATTATACAGCACCAATAATAAAGCTGGAGAAGTTAGTAAATCTGGAGTTATCATCAATAATCAGACTTCATCAATCATGAAAGTCATTTCCAGATTTCATTATCATATGCTATGGACCTCGGGTATGCCTCCCAACGCGTTTGATGATTGTAAATATGAAATCGAACAATAAAGTGTGTTCATTGTTCTCTTTTCAGCCTGTTTAGTTTCTTTTTATATATATATTGCACAATATATTCTCTGTTCTTTGCATTTCTTATATTGTTCAAAAAACACAAAAAAAAAAAACTACAAAACTCAAAAAACAAGAAAAAAGAGATTTTCCAAGCAAGCACTTTCAGCAGATCAGAAAATTTGGGGTTGTGAGTTTCTTGGTCTGTCACACAGTCGCTCTTGGCTGTAATTTGTCTGAGACTAGATAGTCTGTCATCAAATAGTATATAGCATGGAGTCCAAAAAATATGTTTGTGTTGGCGTTACAATTCGCACCTCTATAGTGCATATTGGCAACAGACAACTATGTATAGTATTAACTGCTCTTTAAATTAGGAGGGGAAGCTCCCTCTTTTGCTGATATGTGTAAAAAAGTAAAGTATTCTAAAATCCTATCTTTTTGACTCAGCTGGTAGAGGCACAAGGTTAAGAAACCCAATACATTGCAGCTAAGGTTTTTCTCTGGTTTTGCAGATCTTAACTACAACTAGGCTAACGCTAAAACTGTCCTATTTCCTCAAGAAAAAAATAGAGCATGAGGACTTAGGAGCAAGTGGGAATGATTGACAATAAACTTTATAACAGGATTCCCAAGGAGGCGGGACACCCATCCAAGGTGAAGGCTGAAATGAAGGTTATTGGAAACAACATCAAACGGCAAGCTAGTTCTTAGGATTCCCAAGGGGTCAGGACATCTATCCAAGGTGTAGGCTGAAAGTAGATTACTTGAAACAACAGTTAAACGACAAACTCTATTTCTAAATTGATGAGCACACAAATATACTGAGAGGGAGGGGGGGAGAGGATGGTGGGTGAATCAGTATATTACAATTTTTACTCTCTCAACTTTTATCAACTTTAAACTCAACTATGCAAGAATATAACAATATGAATAGGTTGACACCAAGATTTTACGTGGAAACCCTTACGGGAGAAAACCACAGTACAAGATTATGTACTTTATAATAAAATAGGTTTACAATGGTAGTAGGCACCAACCTACTAGAGGCACCAACCTCTTAATTAGTTTAGTAGGCACCAACCCACAAGGAGCACCAACTCCTTCCTGCAAGGCACCAACCTTGACATTCTTGACTGAAAAATTTCAAATGTAGAATGAGATCTTTCACTAGATCTGCTTCATGCTTCAATCTATCCCTTCTTTGTGATGTATACTCTTCTTTTAGGCTCACACAAGAGATACTTCTGCACTTCTACATACACACTACACCCTCAGCTTTTTGCAAATCTGTTTTGAATATTGATTATATATGTTGCTTATGAATTGCAACCCTTGATGAAAAAACACATTACTTAAAATCTGCCTCTTCATGTCTTAATCACATCTGTTCATTTTAAATATCGTTTAGTTCCCTTTAAAATACAATCGCACCCTTTCCATAATTTAATTCTGAAGTTGCACCTTTTACTAACAATATTATTTTTATTTAAATCGCTTCATTTAGAGCCGTATTATGGAAACTGTTTGTGCTGAAGGGACTGCATCATTTCATCATTTTAATATTTTAAAGGATATTGCTGTCTTCTTTCTGAGTTTTGTCTTTATCTTATTTCGCCCTTTTGTGACTTTTGTCCTTTGTGGTATTTGTTTTATGTGCTGTTTATTTATTTTTAAATGCTTCAGGATCGCTGCCTTTGTTTTTGTCTTATCCCATATCTGAATGTTTTTCTATTCTATATCTGATCGATCTGCACTTTATTTAGAATAAATTGTCGCTTTGTTAGTGAAATCGATTTAGAATAAATCGATTCAAATTTTTGAATCGATCCTTTCACTTTCAGAATTAATGACTGACTAATTTCACTAAATCTGTTTATGTCTAATAATATCTGATTTGCTGCTTTCTTCTTTTATCTATGCTCTCATATATATCAGGGTCAAAAACTGTTCTCTCATACTTTATGATACCATGTAAATAAAAAGCACTTATATTCACTTTTAGTTGGCCATGATAGAGATCGGCCCAATATAGAAACTCCAATGTGATCCTCCAAAAATGTCTTAGAAATGCCATTGAATGATGATGATTACTTGCATACAAATGAAATTGCTACTTGACAATAATGACATGTATATGCACTATTGATATCCGTGACAACTTCAATAGTCTCGACTAAGCACCTTTGACATCAATGACAATATTTCCAACATAAATTCCCAAGAGGAGGAGGGACTCCCATCCGAGGTGTAGATATGAAAGAAAGATTATTACTCTCTCCTTTATGGTTTCCGTTGCAACCTCGAGGAAATCCACATTTGCTTGGCGTGTACTTCTACCAAAGTTGACCTTTATCAAGGTGAAGTCATCAACTTCTACCTCGTCCAAGTTTTTATCCTCTGGCGGTGCAGCGGTCTCAATTATGATTTCCTTGTTAGCATTCCTCTCCACATGGACTTGCTTTTTTATCTTTTTATCTGGCATGTCCTGATAGACATGAAAAAATTATGAGAAGTCCAGTTTATAGGATGGCTGCCTCCTCTTCCTACCCAACTGATTCTCAAGCCAAGATGAGTCTCGACTAATCTTGCTGGAGGTGTCGGCGCTAGACCTAGGAACTCTTGATGAGTGGGAATGTGTGGAAGTACTGCTACGCGGTGGCGAGTCTGGCTCCAAGTCGGTGCAAACCGGAGACTGCTATGGTGTTGGTAATGAAAGGGGAGTCTCTACCATTGTTTCTTGCATGCTCTCAATTGTATTTGTGGCAATCTCGACATGTTCTTCTTGCTGGTCCAAATCAGCAACTGGTGCTTTTCGCTTTGAATGCCTTGACATTTTGCTTCCTTTGGGAGGGTTAGTCCATTTCTTTTGTCTGGGCTTTGTCCTTGATGTGGAAGGCAGTGAAGTAACCACCGGTGGCGGCTCTGTGTCTAGCATGGCTGCCCTCCTCGTCCTCTTGCCATCCAAGTAGAGTGTGCTATTTCTGACAACCCTGCTTAATCTTTCCTTAATAGATGTGCATTCCTTGGCAAACTAATCAATAGCTAGGAGTGGCTGCGTGTCAACTTGATCTTTGAAGAATTGAGGAAGTGTGACATCCCCATCATCATCTGATAACCCTTCCACATCTTCTGACATGAAAACGAAAATCTGTGAAAGGGTGAACCTGCTGTAGCTGCGCTGACGCACCTCGAACTTGTCCTCATAGTTGAACCAATAGTCTTCCATAGAAGGCTTGTGAGAAGAACAACCGCCAAGATGTGCTGAGAAGTGACCCCGAGGGTCATATGAGCATCTCTTGACGAGATACTTAAGATTAAGTCTCGCCAACTCATGGCTCCTAGCCTTGGCGTTAGATGCTGACTTGCACCTGTAAATCCCCATCTGTAATGGAAAAGTGGCAGCTGGCTTGTGTTTGTTGCGCATATAAGAGTGAACCTCATACAACTACCATAGAAATTCCATGAACACCACCTTATCCGAAGGATAATGGGGTAGCATGGCTGGATGACCTGAATATCCATACATGTGGATGTAGGTAAAAGTAGGGAACTGGATGAACTAATCCGCCCATTCTACCATTGCTGATTTGGCTTATGCTGAGATACGTACATGTAACTCACGATCTAGATTCCTCACGATGTACATAAAAAATGATTCCTGCACTCGCTTGAAGTGTCGCTCGGACTGTGTGAACTCGAGTTGCAAGTAATATTGATGTACCTTCTGTACACTTAGAATCCCCATAGTGTTCAACCTTCTAAATTGGCCTTGGAAGGCTATCAGATACACGAGGTACGAACACGTGGAATTCGTGAGCAACCAAGAAACCAGTCATTTGTCTGTGGAGAACGTCGCTGATCAAAGAGTCCCAATCATAATGCTCCTTTCTGTTGATGATCTGAGCCATGATGTAATACATCTAAGGCTGGAATTTGTTGGAATCTTCTTGACTGGAAACATGGTTAAGAAGGGTAATCATAACCGCATATTCATCTTTGAAATATCCACGACCCACATTCTTTGGCAAGTTAACTTTCGTCTGTTTGAGCCATCTCTCTGCCATCCTCCTCTGACATTTCTCCTTATCAATATTGAATGCCTTCTCACAATGTTCCATGGTAATGACCAAATTATTTGGATTCAGAGGAATACCGAAGCATTTCTCAATGTCCTTGGGCCTAATACTGCATATCACTCATCCATCCATTGATTGAATTTCTCGGGTAGTAGAATTGTAATGCTTTACACAAGCCATTACGAATTCTATACACTGTGCTATGAGGGAAGTGAAGCCGCCTCTAGCAACCCAGATTCTCGATGTTTTGAAGTGTACTCTAGCTCATTTCTGAAGTGTTCAAATCAACCTTTGGATCCACCTGATGCAAATCTGTGTCAGACATTTTGATGCAAATCTGTGTCAGACATTTTGATGAAATCATGAATTAAGACCAATTTGGTCTTGAATTCAGTTTGAGTGAACTGCATTATGAAAAACTAGCCTGTTGACTGTAAACACGGTATGTTTTGACAACTTTTCCGGAAAGCTAAAAATGACCCCTGATGAGGCTAAAAATAGCTTGTCGGGGGGCAATTTTCATGAAAAATTCCGAGACGTGGGTTTTGTAGAGAAAATGATTCTAAGCAAACCCACAATGTCAAAAATTCGAAAAAATGCTTTTTTGCTTCACATGCAAAGATTTTTCGGAAAAAAGCAACAGGTGGCAGCAGGGGCTGTGGCGGCAATTTTTTCCGAAAAATTCTGGAACATGGGTTTTGTAGCCGCCAATGTGCTGATCAAACCTAGATTCTTTGTTTTTCAAAATGTTGACTTCCCCTCTACCATGCAAAGGAATCTCTGAAAAAAAAAAAAGTAAAGCTTCAAAAAGCGAAGCTATAGGGCAATTTTTCTTGAAAAATTCTAGCACATGGGTTTTGTAGAGAACGCTGTGCACAATGTACCCAGATGATTAGAACTGTGTAAAATTGTCATTTACTTGAACATGGGAGAGAAAACCTAAGACAATGATAGAAGAAATAAGAGAGAGAAAATAGAAGTTATATTTTGCCTTTGCAAAAATGATGCCTATCCTTGAATGAAGTCTGCTGAGCAATCTGGACTTGTATCTGCGAAGAACACTGAAAAATATCACCTGTAGCACCTTTAGATCTTTCTTGAATGAGAAAACACGTGTTTGCCTTCAACCTGTTGTGAAAATAATGGACACCCAAATGCATATTTAAAGAATTTTTTAGAGTTAAGGTGTCAAGTGCAGAAGAAAACCCTAAATTTTGGATGCAATTATCTCATTGGGCCGCATTTAGTTAACAAAAATAGATACTGAGCCTTGAAATGGGTGCCACCCAGCATGCAAGGCATAAATGTCACATGCAAGTAAAACTAGCATTTAAAATTGAAGTTTTAATATTATTTTAATTCAATTAACTGACTCCACCTTTATATGGCGGCCAGGGCATGTACTTCAATTTCGAAAGTCAAACTTTGACTTTTTGGGTGCCATTACTCAGACTTAGAAACTTTTTCAACTTTTTAACCCTTGCAAACGTCATCGAAGCCTCTGTTTGATCCTGAATTCTGGATGCCCAGTTGATCCTGAAGCTGAGTTGATGGATTCATCATGTAGCCAAAACAAGTCTGATGAAATGTTGCTGGGAGCTGCAAGTGCTAAAAACTGAGTCTGATGCCTCAAAAACTAGGGCGCCTTTTTCCAAAAGGGTGCATATGACACCAGACTTGGCCATTTTTCCGTTTTT
>VDFB02063817.1:0-21960 GCA_007258455.2 Sequoia sempervirens | reverse complement strand
TTTTCTGGATTGCTTTATTTTTCCGGATTTTCAAGGATTGGTGATTTGTGATGGATTTCAATGGCTTTATATGATTTTGTGCTAACCTTTGGATTGGAATATGCATGATAATTGGATACTCATGACATTATTTTGTGAGTGCAGGCTGAATCAAGCAACGCTGCAGCAGAGAAATCTAAGGGTGACACGGAGGGGTCCTCTATTTTAGAGGCGGAAAGATTAAGATTGGACACTAAGAGTCAACTCCCTGAAAGCAAGATATCTTCGGTGTGGTCTGAGGTCTCAGACATGAATGTTGGAGCATGGTGATATGAGGAGTTTAAAGAGAGAACAGCTCAGAAGGATCTGTCGGTCCTGAGACAGGGAATGATGAAGTCCGGATTGGTTCACATGGCAGGGTTCCCTCCTACAATCCAATGCTATGAGTTAATACTTGAGTGTGCCCGGCTGTATGACTTCGACACACAAAGGGTGGTCAGCACTGAGGGAAGGGTCTTGGCGAATTTTAGTCCTGTTTCTATTGCCCAGGCCTTTGACATTTCGGATTTTCCTTCTGTGTGCGCTCTAAACATGGACTTGGCCTTAACATATTATGAGAATGAGCCAACCAAAGCTTAGTAGATGATTAATTCTTGGTTGGAAAATCCAAAGTCACACTACTCCAAATTGCCCAAGCAATTGCACAGGGTTAGATTCAGATCAGATATTTATGATGCAATCACATTCTTGAGCAGAGTGGCCGGTTTGAAAAGCGCTGGAGTGTTGGAAAGCTGGATGGTCCATGTGATCAACAAGATTGAACAAGGAACCAATTACCATTGGGTAGGATTTATTAGTGCTGTGATTGATAAGCAATTAAGGGATGTCCTAGAAACAAAGAAGTTCACCATGTCTTCCTATGTGGTGTATGTGTTAGCTAGATTCTACCCATACAGGGGTTTGAATCCACAGGGGACATTTGGGCAGGACACAGTCTATGAGATATATCCAGAATTACACCTAGGACACCGGGATTACCGAAGAGCCAATGATGCATTCACAATGCATATCACTAGGATGCTTCAAAATGCGGAGCATGTGAGACTGTCAGATGGAGCGAAGGAATTGATAAAGAGATATGGAGCCTGGTTCATTCAGTTTCCCACCTTCTCTTACATCAGAATTGACGGATGCTCAGCTGCTCCATACAGGTTACCTAGGTACCCTACTGATCATATTGTGTTATTGGAAATTGTTAGACATATATGTGAATTTGATGCAATTGTCAAAAAGGAGAAGCATAAAACAGGTTTTGGTGGGGATTTCCCTCTTGGAATTGGCGTAGCAGAGGTGTGCCCTTCCATCCAATCAACACACGCAGCAGGCGATGAGTTGGCAGCTCATAGTTTCTCCTTCCACTCCAAAAGGACAAATTTTGATATCACCGAGGAAGCATAGAAGAAGGCTACCAAAGAGTACTGTCATAAGGATGACCTAGAAGACTATTGGGCCAATATCAAAGATGATTTTGAGGCAAGGAAGAAAAGGTACTCTAGGCTTCTTGTCGATGTGATTAGGCAATACAATGTTAAGTTAATCCCTGACCAACTAGAGGACGATGGAAACCTGGTGCAAGATCATGCCTATGAGTCTGTTAAGGACAGATCAATTGGAGAGATAAATTGGAACGATGATGAGGTAACTGAGCTGGAGGAGCTAATGGCTCCTGTTATGAGATTTACTACTTCATGGCTAAAACATAAGGTTTGGGAGTTGGAGAGTGAGAAGGTACCCTGTACCTTTAATTTGATGGGAAATCTCAATCCTATGTCTACTTCAGAAGAATTCGGGGAAGATGACCCCAAAGGGAAAACTAAAAGGAGCTCACCCTTCAAAATAAAAATCAGAGGCCCTAAAGAAGGTGAGCCAAACCAAAAAGAAAGCCAAAAGGGAAGAAAAGAAGTAGAGCTTTGAAAATAGGCAGGTCCTCTGATGAGGAAGGATTTGAAAAGCCAGAAGAGGAGGATGCTCCTCCACCGCCAAAGAAGACAAGAACAGCTAGGGTTTCAAAGAGGAAAGGTCAAGATACCTCTAAGGATGAGCCTCCGATTGTTGATGTGGAGAGTTCAGGGGAAAAGACAAAGGTTTATTCGAGGAAATCAAGGACTCCATCCCCTAAGGAAACTGTGCAAAAGATGGATCCTCCTCCAAAATCACCAGTTGTGGAGCAACCTAGGGCTACTTCCCCTTCGCCAAGCATGCCTGAGCAAGAGACTCTTGAGGAACATGAGACCAGCGGAGAGGCAAAACCTTTCAAGGAAGGAGAGCTCTTTGGTGTGGCAGCTGGGCTCGAGGTTGAAGAGGTAGAAAAGCACCCTTCCCCACTAGTCCAATATGAAGATTCTCCGGCAAGTAGCAAAGGTAATGGATCACCTAAAAAGGAAAGCAGTCCTGTTAGAACCCCATCGCTAGTGCAAGAGGTGGAGATTGAAGTAGGAGATCAAGCTGAGCAGTTCCCTGAAAAGGAAGAGGATAAAATAATAGAACAGCATGAAGAGGCAAAAACAGAGGAAATCCGGGTGGAACCTGTTGTCCCGGATTGGCTTGAAAAGGAGATTACAAGGAAGAAACAAGTTGTTGTTGAAGACACTCCTTTGGATTGGGATGAGATGCTGTCTAAGATCGGTAAAGGTAAGAAGAAGAAGGCGGCCAAGGTAGTTTCAAGAATAGAAAGGGACGAAGTGAATAATAGAGTAATCCACATTGCTACCCCTGCTGCGGACAAGACTAGAGAGGATGTCACTGGTGAGGATTATAATGTGCAAACTTTTAACCTTGGGCCAGCATCTATGGAACAGGATATTGAGGAGTATGAAGGGTCTAGTGCTGTGATAGTTGGAAGATTAAGGAAAGAGACTCAGACCAAGCATGAGCTGAGAAAGGAAAATGAGAGACTTAAGAAATGCTTGGAAGAGGTGATGAAACCTCTGCAATCTCTTCACCCATCTTCCTCTGCTACTCCTGGTTTCCTGCCCAAGGAAACTATTTTCGAGATTGAAAAGATGAAAGCCTCTGCTCAGACTACAACGGATTGGTTAAAGGATGTGCAGGTGAAAGGAGACAATGCAATCAAGGATATCCTTTCAGTTGGGAAAGATGCAGTCAGGGCCAAGGAACTGTTGGAATATGTGCTATCCCAGGATAAGGAGGATATTGATCTCCTGCTGCAAAATCCAAAGTAATTATGGAATATGGAAAGGATCAGTTGGTAGCAGATGGGATCCTTCCTTCCTCCAGACTTAATGAGCCTTGGGAATGGTTTGAGGCTTTGCAGATTCGGCAGAAGGCCATGAGGAAGATTCAGAAGCGAAAGAAGTTGATAGATGGTGACCTGACTGGAGTGTATGAGGGATGTATTGCATTTTTTGAGGTTATGACTGGCAGGAGGAAAATTGCTCCTAAATACCTGAGTCTAGAACAGTTAAGGGAATGGTGGCATGATGTCTATGCCCCAGATGCTGAGAATGTCATAACAGGTCACCAATTGGATGATGCGGCAACTTATTTGGCGGTGATGGATAAGTATCAATCTCACAGGGATGATTGGAATAAGACTGTTAAGCAGTCAAAGGAGGAGATTGGCTCCATTGGATGCAGACTTAGGATCTTGCCCTTGCCACCTGTCACTGAGCTAGATAAAGTGTTTTTGAGGGTTCAAGGATCATTGGCCCAGAGTAAGGATAAGGGAGGCGGTAGTTAATGCCATTTTGAGATTTGTGCTTCCCTATTATTATAGGGCATGTGTTGATCCGGGCTACATTGGGGAATGTGTCTAGGCTAACCTTGATGATGTATCGCATTTAATGTGTGCCTTATTTTGAAATTCCTATATTGACTTGTTTTGGTTGGATTTATTTTTTGTAAATGCTTCACAATGCATGTTTTAAGAATTTCAAAAGGCATTTCATTATCTCCCCACCGTAAAGGATTAGAGAAGAGACAGAGTCAGTTAGAGAAAAAGGGAGTTAGAGAATTTTGTAGTAGAAGTAGTAGTCAATTTCTTGAAGAAAATATTGTAACAGAACAGTGGAATTGTTGCAGCATTTTGATAATCTAATACAATTGAAGACATTGCGGTCTTCCTGGTGAAATCTCTTGTGTTATTTTATCTTGCATGGTTCCTATTGTTTCATCTTTCAAATTGCTTAAAGATTTTTGATTTAGTGTTTTAGAGTTGGATTAGTTTGGTAAGTGATGTACATGATTTCATATTTGGAATGTTTGTAGCAATCTCTGGTCTATACTCCCAGTAACTATCTGATTGTAGTAGGCTATGAAGTCAACCTCGACAATACATTCATTTGTGCTTTAGTTCGATTATGGATGAATATCTATGATTTGAAAATCTATATACCTTAGAAGATTGCACCGTTCTTGTGATATTGCATTGAGGGTTGATCAAGAATTGGTTATTTGAGATTGGTCCATTCCAGATATCTATCATTTGCATTGTTCATTCTAGAAATAGTTTAGATCTTATCATCATATCTTCACACCCTTATCTTTTGCTGTTTCTTTAATCCTGGTTAGATTTAGGATTTGAGATCATCATATTGCACAATTTGATAAATTGGAAAGATACAGTTTGCTTGTAGTAAGGTCCGATTGTGATTACCAACATTTCACATATTATCTGAGTTGTTTATGCATTGTCATGACCTGACACCCGAGAGACCTTGGGGTGATTTTTGATAACTTATTGTTAAAGATTACCTTTCAAGAGAGATAGAATATTGTATTCTGTCTGAGTTATTGTTGCAGAAAACACCATCAACACTTCTCACTTCCTTGACTCTTATCTCTAAATTCAAACTTAGCATCTAGGATGAACAACAACAATTTTCTTCATTAGTGTATCTTATCTTTGTATTGCTTCCTCATAATGCAATTAAGATGTCCCCTCTTTTGGAAATCACCTCCACAACAAACTTACACACTCAACATTCAGAAACTATCACACAAACTCAAAGGATTCTAATACAACAACAAGACCTCCCATTATCTCTGATACCAAAATAGAATTATGAAAAATAGTGAATAAAACAACAAACTCACACTGTATACTTTATTAATTAACACATTTACATATTTATAGATCTAACAAACTTGAAACAGTCTTCTTATCAAATTGGTAAATAGTTTGATAACTCATTGAAACTGTTGACAACAAACTATAATTGATATACAACTAATGGAGTTGTTTGACAAGTAAATGAGAAACAAAGGACAATGAATTGAGACTCTCTACCATATTTGATGATGTGTACACAAGTATAATTCTATTATGAATTATATTCTATAACAAATAGTGTGTAAACATGATCTATCTATATAAAGAGTTAATAATGCAATTTTTATATCCTTACTAATGCAATTTTGTGAGTATGATTTAATGGTACATTGTCATTGACATTTGAGATGTTATGAGGGAGGTTGGTTTGTTGGGCTCTCTTGAACTTTGATTATTTAAAAACTAGACCACATACAAACATATATAGTTATAATCAAATATTTCTCATGACAATGCAAAATAATCTTGTAAGGTATAGATCCATTTATTCTAATGTGTAAGGTGTGATTCATCCATTCTCCCATCAATCTATTTTTTACATCTTTATCCTTTATTTACTGTATAAATCCCACCACCATTGCACTGCATACACTAGAAGATTTAAGGACCATTGAAGTCCACATTTGTATTTAAGGAAGCTAGATACAAGATTACATATAAGAACAATTGTATAAGTAATTTAAAGGTGAATATGAGAATACATACAAGAACAATTGTGTATACACAAGAGGCTTCACAAGCAACAAATAAAAATACATATAAGAATATTTTTTCATTTTCATGTCACGAGCCCTTCTAAGCCATTACCTCTACTTCTCATCATTTTTTCCATAATTCTAAATGAGATCTCATCATGTTTACCCCTTTCTTTACCTCTTTCATATTAATGTCCTCTTCTTCTCTTTTGGACATTCCTACTTCCCTCCTTCCTTTTCTATTTTAACCATGAAGTCATTTTAGTTGTTGTTGAACCTACGAAACATAATAAAATTGTCAAACATCTTTAGGCCTTTAAAGAGTTTGTACACACTAATGAGGGAGATCCCACTTCTTCTTCTATTCTTGATTATCTCTATACAATCTTAATTTCTCATCTCAATAGGTTAGACATCATATATGGTATTAGCCATATAGTACAAGTTCATGTGCCGAATTAGTCTTCCCTTTGTTATTTCTTCTGTTGATATTTCTCTCCTTCCTCGTCCACCTCTTACATCCCAAACCCAACTCCCTATGTCTATTCCTTCCTATCAAACCCACATGCACAACCCCTTAATAGTCACTAAACCTTCTATTCGCACTTCTCACCTAGGAACCTCTTCTAACTCTTTTCACCCCTACTCTAAGCCCATTTCTATCTATGACTATATTTTATCTTCCCAATCAATTCTTTTCACTTGAACAACCTCCCAAAATCACTCCTCTCGGAACTCCTCCCTTTCCTCATGCTTCTTTAGTCACTTCTCTCCCTCACCAAACCAACCTTCCAAAATCACTCTTTTCCAAACTCCTCCCTTTCCTCATACTCCTTTAGTCACTTCTCTCCCCACCGCCTTACCTTCCCCTAATTGACCAACCTCCTCATAGCATGAGGACATCAATTACACCTTACCCAATCTTTAACAATTCTCCTTATAAACTCGTTCTAAATCTTTAATTTATTTTAAACAACTTAAACATTACTTTATATTATATTACTCAAAACAGTAAACACTAATTTTTCACGTTCCCTGAAACTTCCTATTGCTAAATCCATTGCACCTGTCAAACACTGATAATACTGACAAGTCTGGCATAAAGGAATGTTAAGACAGCCATGAAAATTACAGGTAATCTGGAAAGCTCTAGAACACTTTACAAAGCTTTTATGTTGATGTCTGCCTGTCACGTTTTACAGGAGAGTTGTAATCATTACTTTAAAGCTCTCACGTTTTAATTCCATTATGATGAAACTGATGTTAATTCGTTGCAGTGCCGTGCAGAATCTTACTGTCATTAATGGCGGACTGAAAAGTGAGTGGGGTCTAGAAATTGATGGTCTCTGACTGTGTCTTAGTTTTCAGAGAAGTCATTAATGTCCTTGAAAAACATTATAGGTATTAATTTCATCAATATGATATTTAATATATATAGTTTGAACAAGTAGTTATCATGATGAAATTTATATATTTATGTTATTTTTTAGTTTTATGTTTATTTTAAGGTGAGTGTTTTGATATATTGACATATTAATATATGGTGTTATTTTGTCAGTCGATGTTCAATGTAACGGCAAGGCCATTGTTGTAGGGATCTAAAAGGTCTTGAGTTCAAGCATCCACAATAAATAAATAAAATATATATGTTGTTATTTTATGTAGAGTTAGGGTTTTTGTTCTATAGTATCAATCTATTAGTTACATATCTTTATACATATTTCCTCTAACACATCCCTATTTTCATATTGTCCAATACATTTATCCTATCCATATCCTTAATATATCCACACATGCACATACTTCCATGTACATGTTATCCACTTTGATCCATCCTCTTTAGATTCTGGGTCAAGTTCACATTCATGAGATCGACCTTGGACCTATTGACTTGACTCTCTACAATTTGAGTTGATTATCACCCATTATTTTCCCTCTAAGAGCTAACTAAATGCAAAATTGTATAATTTTACTATTGTACCCTTGCGTTTAAAGGCATTCAATGCATTCATTTACACATCCCAATATTTTCTTATCCTCTCTCATTCTAAGGGGTTGAATATTTGGATTTGGTGCACTAATAAGAATCTAGTTCTACATAATCATCTTAGGAGTATATGCATGACTAAAGAGTGCTGCCTTTAATAAATTTCTCAAGTTTTTCAAATGGTGATTGAAGAACGTGTCCATGTGAAACTAACAAAAAATCCTACAAAAGTATACATAAATATGACAAGTCCCCAAATATTTGGAAAGGAAGAATATTCAAAGGTGAATCAAACAAGTAGAGAAGCAAAGATGCTCATATTATCATAGCAATGTGTAGGTATATGATATTTGTACAACCACAAATTTGGCCTAGATACATATGCACTCAACCTTGTATAAAGAAACTAACGATTTTGATACCAATTGAAATTACAAATTGGTATATTTTATTTTATGATCCAAAGGCATTCAAAATTTAGTGTAATTCCAAATTGCATTCATTCTTCAGTCATAAAGGTAGGTAGATTTATCTTCTATTAATTTCCTATTTTTAATTTTGCAAATATTTAAAAAACATATGCTCATAGATTATTACAGTGTTAAAGTAAGCAAGGTCAATTGCACTTATGTATATGAATGTTATGTGATTAACCCAAAGTCCACCTAAGAAAAGTTTATCTTCCTTAACATTTTTGTTAACTTGATCTTTCCTACACAACTAGTTTTCTTCTAGGGTTTCTTTTCACTAGAGTCAAGGTTTTCAAATTTGATATATCTATAATTTGTCATATATTTCTATTTTTTTATGGTTTTGATCTTTAATGCTTACATGTTTCGTTTAGGTTTTGATTATATATTGTGACTTATCTTTTATCCTACTCTCCCACTCTAGATTATCATAGCTTTTTGTTCCTTAAAAAATTACCTTCTTTTATACATGGCAATGAGTATAGTGATGAGCATTCTCTTACATCCCATGATAAATCTACTTGTCCTTCATAGAGCCATCATTAGCATGAAGATATTTAATGACTTGATGATCCTTGATTAGATTCTCATATAGACTTCATTTGCTTCATTTCCTTATTCTACATTGTATGATGAAATTATAAGCCTTAGTGAAGAGATCTTATAGGATGATTATGACATGTAACGCCCCGCCATAGAACCCCTGAGGACAACATGCTACAAGACTTAAAAAAAGGAACAATTTTTTTTATAAGTGCAACTTACAAGAAAATGCAAAACATATGCAACATGTGATCTAAAACTAAGTTGTCTAAGGTTCCATGACTATGCTACTAGTATACCAATAACTAAACTAACAAGAATTATGAATTATTTCATTAAACAAGTTTCATCTAATAATATAAAGTTCGATTAATCCATCACATTATATGATCATTCAATATGTATTATCCATAACATGTCATCAATCAATATCATTTAAGATCGTTCAATCAACTAACATATGCAAGATACAACATTTACATTATCCATTACAAGAGAGAGAGTTCAACAATTTAGTTACAACATTACAACTTGTAAAACAATGCTTCCTCGAGATCAATAGGGAAAGACATACATCTAAGTTACAATACATGATACAACTGAATTCAGTTCAATACAAGTACATGAAAGATAGTCCACTTGAGTTGGAACAAGTGCAAAATTCCACATCACCAAGAGTAGTCACCACACATACGAATGACAACAAGGGAAACTCAAAGGAGGATAAAGCACAATCCACCCGACCATGTGGAACCCAAAGGTCCACCCCTTGTGCTAGGAGATAACACAAGGTCCCACAACAAAAAACAAACAAAGTGACCACAAACTGATATAACAAGGCAAATCAGGACTCCAATATGACACTGCAACAACATTAACAACACTTAAGAACACACATTGCTTCTAGAGGATATCACATACCAAAGGGAAAAATCACAACAAGGGAATACTAGTCTACATAGGGGAGAGTGTCATTGCATGGTCCTGACATGGGTTACCTTGACAGTTTCTCACTACATGCCAACCCCCATCTATGGTTACCCTGACAATTTCTCACTAGACACTAGCCCCATAGGGTGACCAATATGAAACCATTCTTCCTTTCGTGAGGACAAGGAAGTTGGTCTTTTTCCAAACAGGCCTTCTCAACCCATCCTTAGCCTGAATGAGCACTACTGGCATGGGTGAGACAATTACTTATCTTGATTAATGTGCAATCTACCCAACCGCTAATTCATTAATTATGTTATCATTGGATTACGTAACTCTCACATGGGTTACCCTTGACACCACTTTGGGTTCTGACCCCCATTGAGAGCCACTCCCCCAACATGCAACTAGAGACCCAAAACAATACTTAGGGTAAAGCCATCATGCACATCAAATGAAAATCCCAAAAAGTACATCCCGAGCAAGGCATGGATCATCTCACTCTCAATACACAATCGTGATAACAAGTAAGAAGTGCTTGGCTAAATACCCTCGACAATACATCACAAGTATAATGTTAACCAACTTAAGGATCAAACACAACAATCCAACCAATATCATACTTTCCCTAGCCTTTGGAAGACTTCCAAATCCATTAAACAAAAAGGGACTCTACTCAAAGAAATACCAATAATACCCCAATATCCAACTAACAAACATAATACATCTTAAAGGAAACCAATTCCGATAAAATAATCGAGGATACAAAGTGGATTTACAATTCAACCATTACATGATTACCAAGAATTCATCTTAATAAAAGATAATCTATTATTCCCACATAAACTAATCTTTCATTTGTTTAAAACAATAAATCAATTCTTCCATATCTAAATTTCCTTTGTTTCATTTATTTTACTATCATGATCTCTTAATAATAAAGGCAACAATATTCTTTTGCAATAATCACATTACACATACGTGTATATATATATATATACATATTTTACTATATATATACATATTTTAGTATATATATATATATACATATATACATACATACATATATATATATATATATATATATATCGACATATATATACATATATGTATATCATAAAAGCAGAGTTTTGTTTTTAATATAAAGATTATACTGTCACCTTATTCATACAAATATAACCATATGTATTCAAACATATATATATATATATATATGTAGACGTCTAATTTTGATCACTTCCATATGATCAAACGCGTCTCCCTGTTCATCCGGTTGCTCATCCCCTTTGTCAGTATTAATTAAACCAGGTGTTTAATTAATACCACCATCTTACAAAGGTCCTAAAGTATTCAATTTAATACTTTGCCCCTCTTCCTCCTCTAAATTAAATAAATATGCCCTTTTATTTAATTTAGTCATATTCCCCTTTTGAATTAAAATTCATTTTTAATTCATCTTTTCTCTCTCATGGTCACATCCTCCAACTTTTGCAAGTTGGTCCTTAATCCATTTTAATTACTTCATCTTCTTCTAATTAACCAGGGTTAGCATGTGCACACCCTTAATCATCATTAAGGTCACATCCTCCATAATTTCCCACTTGCCTCTAATCAGTCATTAGCCTATCTAACTGGGTACTTGCACAACCTTAATCATTTGATTAGCCTAACCAAATCCTCATCCTATTTATGGCACATGTCCTTGAGTCAACCTTATTAAAGGCTTTCTCCTTTTGGACAAGGCATCCCCTTTCCCCATGTGAATTTTTAATTCACCTTTTAATCCCCCAAGGCACCTAAAAGGAATTTTTAATTCCTTCACTTCTCTGACATGTCCTCTATTCATTCTTTATTCTTTCTCTCATCCCCATGAGAATGTTGAGGAATTTTTAATTCCTCACATGTCCTCTCACCCACATGGGGACAAAAGGACCTCCTTTATGGGAGATCTTTGTCAATCGAAGTACTTTGTATTTTCACATGTCATGTCCTTCTCCTTCCACCTCATGTCCACTTCTTCACCTTTTAGGGCTATCTCACATGCCACATGTCAAGATGTGGGGGCTTGTGAGTTCTCAACTCACCTTAGCCCTACATCTTGATATTTGGTGGATCAATCTCAACCGTCCATTTCCCCTAGGATTTCCCAAAAATCCTATAAATACCCCCTCTTTTCTCTCATTTTGGGAGATCATTTGTGCTAGCCAAATTCTTGCAGTTTTGTCTCTCAACCAACACTTAGCTATTTTCATGTTTTCATCCACTTGCATCCATCTTCACATCCTCATCTGAAAGCATCTTGCCATCAAAGACATACATCAAAGATCCCGAAGGGCCAACCAAAGGATAGACTCAGCAGTATAAAGTTCCATTTCATGGCTTTGTCTTGTTTTGTTTCTAACTTAGGCTAATCTCGAAGTGTAGGTTGTTTTAAGTTGTTTATTTGCACTCTTTAACTTGTTGCTTGCTTTCTAACCACCTATTTCGACCTATCACATTTAAGCGCCCGTTCAGGACCCTGGCTTGGTCTATTTTTCTTCCGTTCTTTGTTTTGCATTTTCAAGGTCAGTTGCGGGGTGGCCGGTAAGGCCCCTAACAGTGGCCGGATCTGTCGGAGGTGTGATTTGGGCCCCTAACACAGTGGCCGGATCTGTCGAGGTGGCGGTGGGCCTATGAGGTGGCGTTGTCTTCGGTGGCGGATCACGTCCCCTCTTGTGGCCCGGACTGTCCTCTGATGGCGGTGGTCTGTGAGTGGTGATTTGGTCACGTGAGTGGCGGATCTGTCGCTTCTGGTGGCGGACCTGTGTCCTCCAGAAGGTAAAAAATTTCCAGTTTTTCCTGAATTGTCTTTTGGTAAAATAGGAACATAGTTTAATTAAAGGGGTGTCAATAAACCTTGCTTGGCGTGTTTGGGAAGGCTATTTGACGTATCCAATCCCCTTGCGCCATTTGGCGATCACAGGTGGCAATCGTGGCTTTCAAGTCCTTTGCCTGAGTCACACCTATTTTTCCTTTCACTTAAGCCGGGACACGGGGATTTCATCACCCAAAGGGGCGATTCCAATACCCGATGCCGTGGGGGCATATAAAGGGGAGGAAGCGAAAGGCGTACCCCAATCCAACTGCGTTATGGTGGTGGCGTCGGGATGGCGTGAAGAGTTGGTAGAAACCTCTAGTATCATCTGCTTCCCGGAGTTCCCGGAAGCTCATGCTATAGCGGTTGGTGTTCACAGTTTGGGCCTCGCGTCTGGGGTGTATGTCCGAGGACTCCTTAGAAACCATGTGCATCCTAGAGAGTGAAGACTTTGTTGACCATACCGTTTTCTACTATTCTTAGGGTTGTGCTGCTTGAATTATCTTTCTTGTGCAAAAACCAGTGATTATCGATTTGGCCAAGTCTTTTTATGATTGCTACAATTTGGGTCCTTTGCCTTTGCCATCCATCAAAAAACCAAGCTTAAGTTTATCCTTTGGCGGACTTAACCTTATCTTTTAGCAAACCTGTCTTTGTGCTATGGTGGATCTGTCCTAGTGCTGTGGTGGATCTGTCCTACTGCTGTGGCGGATCTGTCCCAGTGCAGTGGCGGATTTGTCTTAGTGCGGTGGCAGATTTGTCTTAGTTCTGTGGCGGATCTGTCCTAGTTCTGTGGCGGATTGGTCCCAGTGCTGTGGCGGATTTGTCCCAGTGCAGTGGCGGATTGGTCCCAGTGCTGTGGCGGATTGGTCCCAATACAGTGGCGGACCTATCCCTTTGGCCATCCTATACCATCATTTAGCATCCATTGTCCATCTGTTTTGAACACCGAAACGATCATCTAGCGTCCAAAACGAACATCTGTATGTCCGTTCCGAGCCCTTCGTTCTAAGGGTCATTTGTCCTGAATAGTCTTTTGCTTGTTTTGAGAGCCATTCATCTATCTTGAGACACTCCCCGTCCGTCCTAAACACGCTTTCGTCTCTGATCTCCGTTATTCCATATAAACCCCGTTAGAGTCGTCATCCAAGTTGACGTAGGTATTCATCCCTAATCACAATCATCATAGCTGGCTTAGGATCGCTATCCGTCTTAGGTCAGTTATCATTTTTGACCCAATCAATCCGCTTCTATCTCAAGTTGGATTCGGTGTCGTTATCATGCATCCACCTTTTAATCAATACCTAGTGTTACCAAGGATCCTTCTTAAACTTGGTTGTGGATCTCGGTCGTCATCATCACATCAATCCTAATCATCATATCGATCTAATCCCCACATCATCAAACCTATTCGGATCAAAACCCAGAATCTAGGTTAATCCAACATCTACCAATCAATCCAATCCAATTCCATCAAGCAAATCCACGTCGACCTAATCAATCATCGTCAACTAATCTTTCATCAAAATCAAATCAATCTCTCATCATCAAGGTGTTTCTAATATCTTGATCTACTTCATCATCTTGCATGCCCGTTCAGACTCGATCACAAGCAAAGAAAATGGCCGACCAACAAGCCCTGAATGCCCAATTGAACAACCCACAAGATCTCACCAACACAGTCAACATCACGTCAGACCCGAACTATGGTGCTAATATCCCTCACGACCCCCACAACGGTACCTCATCGCAATCCAATGTGGATGGTCAAAACACATCACCACCTGGGGAAGAAAACATGGCCGATCAACCTGAGCTCACGTTCGAGGAGCACTTTAGCAACCCAGTTAATGCACAAATGACGGAGCGCCTTCTCGAAAGACATGGTGACCGAATCTTGGCTCACTTGATTGACAAAGGTGTCAAGTTGCCATCAAGTGTCGACCTATCCAAGTATGGCACCTCCACATCTAATGTACCCCAAGTTGCACATGACATCCCGAGTAGCTGGCATCAACCTGAGTTTGGCAACGCTGTCCTATATCCCGTTGGCAATCCCACACATCCCACCATCTCAGTCACAGGAGCCCCCCAAACTATTGATCCCAATGATCCTTATGCCTATGGCATGCCGCAAAACATCCCGCAACCACAACCATTAATGCTACCGGCACCGCCCCCCTCGAACTCGCTTCCCGTCAACGCTGGGGGCAACCCTTTCGCCGCCTTGCCCCCACCTCCCAGGGCAACAAATCCTCCACCGTCGTCATTCCTATCTCAACAGCCGCCCCAATCCAACATCCCTCCTCCATCATCATCCAACCCTCCGCCATCGTCCCAATCCAACATCCCTCCTCCGTCGTCATCCAACCCTCCACCATCATCCCAATCCAACATTCCTCCACCCTCGTCGTTCATACCTCAACAGCCGCCCCAATCCAACATTCCTCCACCCTCGTCGTTCATACCTCAACAGCCGCCCCAATCCAACGTTCCTCCACCATCATCATTCCTATCCCAACAACCTCCCCAATCCTACGCTCCCACTAGTGCTCAACAACCTCCACCTCAACAACAACCATCGGTCAATCCCCTATTCTTTGCACAACCATCACAACACCAACCTCAAGGAAATCAACCTCGGCCTTCAGCCTCGACCATATCTCCATTCCTTGCATCCATTTTATGCCCGCAAGCGCAACCACCACAGAACATCCCATCTCGCCCATCACAGCCACCAACTATGCATCAACAACAATATCAACAAACACCCCTCCATTACAACTATTACAACCAGCCCCAATATCAACAACCCTCCTATGGGGCATCACAACAGTCATATCAACACCCCCAATACCCGCAAGCTAATCAGCAACACTTTCTCCATACTTCCCAACAGTACGGCACCCACAACTACCCGACCAATCCATATCCCACCTCGCAACAACAACCTTTTTATCAACAAAGCCCCTTAGCGTATCAGCAGGAGGTACCACCTCCTCATCCATACGCCCATCTCCAAACATCCTCTCAGAATCCACAATCGTCCTATCATCAATACCCCTCCAACACTCCAGCCAATGCGGACATCCTGGAAATCAAGGCCGCACTAAAGGATCTCCAGGCAGGGACTAGCAAGCAATCGTTCAAGTTCGAAGATATATGTCCCTATCCGTATGACCCCTCCATCTCATTGATTCCCTTCCCCAAGCATTTTGAGATGCCAAAATTTGACAAATATAAGGGGAACAAAGATCCTAAGGCCCACCTATGGGAGTTTTACTCCCAGTGTCAAGAAGTGATCCACAATGACAACTATCTCTTACGTCTGTTCCCCCGAAGTCTGGGAAGTGACGCACTAGGGTGGTTCATGACCCTCGACAAGGGATCTATAAAATATTTTGCGGACTTGTCAGAAAGGTTTGTCTCCTACTGCTCCTTCAACTTGGAGAAAGATACTGATACCCTAGATCTTCTCAAGGAGAAACAACGTGAAGGGAAAACTTTTACTAGCTACCTCCAGAGGTGGCGTGCCCTGGCAAGCCGAATGAAAACTCCTTTGAAAGAAAAGGACATGGTCACCCTCTTCGTGGAGAATTCCCATCCTGACATGCTCACAACTTCTGATTACACTGTGTCACCACTTTTGCGGAGGTGGTGGAGAAAGGACCCATCCTTGAGCGTGCCCTTGTTGCCAAGGGGCACATCAAAATATATAACCAAGATAGGGAAAGGACATTCAACGACAAGCCACGTTTCTAGAACAAGAACAAGAATGCGGTCAATGATGGTGTCACTGATACTAAACATGTCCAAGTGGCCAACGCATCCCAGAAACAATAGCAATCTGTACCTAATGCCATATCCGTACCGCAAGGGACACCCCGTCCTCCCCAACAGTCCAATCAAAATAACCAAGGGAACCCTAAACGCCAATATGATCAACTAGGAGAACCCTTGAGTGTCATCTTCAATAAATTGTTGTAGATCAGCTATCCAATCACGTACCCCGTCACCAAGCCACTAGACGAATCCAAACCTAAGCCCGCATGGTTTAGGGAAAATGAATATTGTGAGTTCCACAAAATTAAAGGGCATTCTTTGAATAAGTGTCAGGGTCTGAAAAACTACGTCCAGGATCTCATCGATCGAGGTGACATCAAGGTTGATCCTAACCAAGCTCCGTCGTCCAATGCTCAGTTACAAATTTATCAAAACGCTTTCCCAAACCATAACCAAGGCCCGAGCACTTCCAACAGTAATCCTCAAAACAACAGCACAAATAACGTGAGTTACAAGAATGTACCCTTCAATTATGAGGGTATTATTCATTACATTGAGCAGGTAGAACCTCGTGTATCCATGATACATGTCAAAGCTAAAGACTCTCAATGTGCTGTTACCACACGACGAGCCCGCATCACCATTCCTGCAGCCTCTGCACCTGCCCAACCGACTCCTGTAACTTCCTAGTACAATATCCTTGATCACTTGGGAAAGACCCCTGCGCATATCTCCATCTTGGATTTACTCAAGTCTTCCCCCGTGTATCAAGAAATCCTTAATAGAGCCCTACAGGAAACCCATGTGCCTAATAATATGGATCCTACACAGTTTCAAGCCTTGGTAGGACACCTAGCTTCATCTCACCAACTACACTTCAGCCACGATGATATGCCCAACATTGATGCTAATCACAATCGCCCCTTACATATTGAAGTCGTAGTCGCTCGGCATAAAATAAAAAGGGTCTTGGTAGATAATGGCTCTGCCCTCAACTTGTGCACTTTAAAATTCATAAAGCAGGTGGGGTATACTCAAGCAGACCTAAGTAACCAGATTATTACAATCAAGGCTTATGACAATGCAGAAAGAAATTCAGAAGGGATCATCAATCTTCCGGTCCAAGTGGGACCGGTAGTTCAGTACATCACCTGCCATGTCCTTGATCTGGACTTACCATATAATCTCCTCCTCGGCCGTCCATGGCTCCATGCTATGCAAGCCGTGCCTTCCACCTACCATCAGTGCCTCAAATTCCCAATCAACGGACAAGAGGTCACCATCTATGCTGATCCCCAACCGTTTGAATATTTCCGCGCCCTAGAGACATCATTTCCCCATTTGCATTATTGTCCTGGGGTTGAAATGGGGGCATCTCGGCCATCACCCGTTAATCCACCATCCACCGTCATAACCACGCCATCCTCCACTGATCCTACCGTCACAAAAGTCCAGATCATTGACAAAGGGTGTGGCGAGTATGAAATGCATACTGCTCTTAATGTAGCGACCATGCCACCATCACCACACGAGTATGGTCAACCTTCCCATGCTACCCCAAAAGAGGACAAGACTGTCACCTTCCGTGACAACAACATCCCTACTACCACTTTTGTATCCCCAAGTATCAAGACAGATGTGCCCGAAGAAGACATAAGCCAATGGGTTTACCGAGAAGAGCCTCAGCCGGAAACTCCTCTCAAAGAATACTTCCAAGAAAAGTACCCCTGGCCGACAAAGTTTGTGGAAAAGCATAACTATCAAGGCAGAGGCCTAGGAAAGCAAGAACAAGGGTGGTTACAACCCATTGATACATCTTTGCTACCAAAAATGTGGGCATTGGGTGTGACAAAAAGCAAAAGGCCGAAACATCGTCCTATGGCTTCCAATGGTGTAGTTGTGTGGACAGCGGCTTGTTGGAGGGACATAGAGGAGGAATCCATCATACGATCGCGTCTGATGACGTCGATCATGCCGACCTATCTTCCATGTTCGAATGCCTATCCGTTTGCACTATTAGCCTATCCCTCCGCCATCCCGAACTCATTGATTGGGACCTACGAACTACCACACCTGTCAGTATGTCTACGGATACCTATGTTAACCTCATGGGATTGGGGAGGGATGAACACTCGGTGCAAAAGAAGTAAGAATAAGAAAAATAACAAGCGGTCATCCTAGTGAAAACCTCCACGAGACGCCGTGACCTTGAAAAATAAAAATAAGGGCGCTGTCGATGAAACCTCGAAGGCTAGAAGATGGAGATGTTCATCTTCCTTGTGGAACTCAGCTATCTGCCGGATCATGCGATTGCGATTGAAGAAACACAAGAGATTAATTTGGGCTATTTGAAAATCGGATCACCTATATGAAGTCCTCTTTTCAGAACAAGGTTTAGATCTTTGACTATTCGGAGGAGTTGTTAAGCATAGTCATACTTTCGGACATGCAGGCTTAGATCCCGCCTTGGTGGTTCATCACCTGGACATCCGCCCAGACGCTAAACCTGTCAAGCAAAAACTCCGCAAGATGCATCCGCAAGTTGCATTATTAGTCAAGAAGGAATTGGAGAAGTTACTGGAGGCAGGATTTATCAGACCAATTGACTACTCTGAATGGATCTCCAACATAGTGCCAGTAGCTAAACCAAATGGTGACATTCGGATATGTACGGACTTCAGGGATCTCAACAAAGCTTGCCCCAAAGATGACTTCCCCCTAGCCAATATTGACATGTTGGTCGACCTAACAGCAGGACATGAGATGTTGTCCCTTATGGATGGCTTCTCCGGGTACAACCAGATTCGAATTGCACCTGAAGACCAACACAAAACTGCCTTCACCACTCCTTGGGGCACTTTACCTTTCTGATATTTATGCCGCCGGTCTCAAAATGCGGGAGTGACATATCGAGGAGGCAATGTGGTCATCTTCCATGACTTATCCATACATATCATCATGTGGAAGACTATGTTGATGACCTATTAAAATCGAGAACCACTGGCGAACATCTGTCATCTGAATAAAGATATTTGAAGCGGATTTAAGAGCATTGTTATAAGTTCGCGAGTGAATCCAAAAGAAAGTGTGTCTTTGGGGTCACTTAGGAAGGATTCTTTGGGTTTCATAGTCTCGCAGGGGCATTGAAGTTGATCCCGCTAAGGTAAAGGATATCCTAGACATGCCACCTCCACGCAATCTCAAACAACTAAGAAGCCTTCAGGGAAAAATGCAGTCCATCCGCCGCTTCATTGCCCAGCTGGCAGACAAGTGTCGACCATTCACTCATCTTCTAAAAAAGGATTCCACCTTCCGATGGAACCCGCAATGTCAGATGGGATTTGACAAGATTAAGGAATATTTGGCCCATCCACCAATATTGATGCCACCTATTCCCGGCAAGCCCCTCTTGCTCTACATCTCCGCCACT
This sequence comes from Sequoia sempervirens, assembly GCA_007258455.2. Lineage (NCBI taxonomy): Eukaryota > Viridiplantae > Streptophyta > Pinopsida > Cupressales > Cupressaceae > Sequoia > Sequoia sempervirens. Next base: position 2,158 of record VDFB02063817.1, on the reverse strand, counting down.
TCAGTCGCACTGGGGGCATTGTTGGCGCAGCATGATGAATCGTCAAAAGAAAGGGCAGTCTACTATATCAGTCGGACACTGGTTGGCTACGAGCTAAACTACTCTCCCATGGAAAAAGCGTGCCTCGCACTAGTCTTCAGTACACAGAAGCTCCGCCATTACATGCTCAGTCACCCAGTCAAGTTAATCGCTAAGATCGACCCATTGAAATACCTGTTATCTAGAACTACTCTGACTGGCCGCATGGCTAAGTGGGTCATGCTCCTCAGTGAATTTGACATAGAATACGTGGATCGCAAGGCTATCAAAGGGCAGATAATTGCAGATCAGTTGGCGGAAGCTCCTCTAGTTGACACTCACCCATTGATCACAGAATTCCCTAATGAGGAAGTCTTTTCAGTTGAGGAAACCCCCATGTGGACACTATATTTTGACGGATCATATACACATAATGGATCGGGGGCAGGAATTTTATTAGTTACCCCTCAAGGTGACTACATTCCCAAGTCATTCAGGATAGCGTTCCCATGTACCAACAACATGGCCGAATACGAAGCTCTCCTCACAGGTCTCAGGATTGCCAAACAGTGGCACATAACTCAGTTGAAAGTCTTCGGTGATTCCTTGCTAGTCATTAGGCAAGTTAATGATGAGTTTCTGACCAAGGATGATAAGTTGTTACCCTACAAGCGCATGGTGGACTATTTCAAGAAATACTTCACCTCCATACAATTTGAACAGATTCCCAGGGTACGAAACAAAGCAGCTGATGCGATGGCCACTATCGGCTCCCTCCTGGACATGCCCAAGGATCGAACAGAGTGCGAGTTTCTTGTAGAACAACTATTGATCCCAGCATACGATATCCCTAAGACTGAAATGGTGTGCGAAATTGTGGGTCCCACCTCCCCATGGTACCAAGACATCTATACCTACCTCCGTGATAACACTATACCCCCGGACCTTACCTGTAACCAACACAAATCCTTCATCCATCGCTCTTCTTGATACATCATCGTCGGAGATACGCTTTATCGTCGTGGGTATGATGGAATCCTCCTTAGATGTCTAAATGAGACTGAAGCCCATACTACATTAACGGAGGTACATGGCGGTGTTTGTGGAGCCCATTCAAATGGTATGGCTTTAGCCAAAAGGATCCTACGGGCTGGATATTATGGGCCTACGCTGGAACATGATGCTTGTGAGTTTATGAAAAAGTGTCTTCCATGCCAGCAACACGCAGATTTAATCCATGCTCCAGCACAAGATCTTCAGCCCCTCTTGGCACCATGGCCATTTTCTCAATGGGGTTTCGACTTGATTGGCAAGATTCATCCACCATCATCCGACGGCCATACCTTCATAATCACCACCACGGAGTATTTTACCAAGTGGGTAGAGGCAATACCCCTCTCACAAATCACCGGCATTTGGATCTCCAAATTCATCCTTTACCATATTCTCTGCAGATATGGTATCCCATCCATAATCATTTCCGACAACGGCAAACCATTCAAGAACCAAGCCATGAAACACCTATGCGAAACCTTCCATATTCAGCACCGTTGGTCAACACCTTATTACCCCCAGGGTAATGGTCAGGCGGAAGTGACCAACAAAACCCTCATTCGAATTCTCAAAAAGGTTGTCAATCACACTGGATGAGATTGGCACCTCCACATTCATCCTGCCCTTTGGGCATATCGCACATCCATCCGCACCCCAACAGGCGCCACTCCCTACTCTGGTGTTTGGTGCCGAAACTGTCTTTCCAATCGAGGTTGAAATACCATCATTGAGAATCTCTCTTAAGAACCTCATCAGCGAAGAGGATGCTCGTGTTGCACGGCTTGCACAACTAGAGTTATTGGAAGAACGCAGAATAAAGGCCTACGATCATCTGCAAGCATATCAGAATCGCCTCAAGCGTAGTTACAACAAGAAGGTTAGTCCTCGCCAATTCCAGGTGGGCGAGCTTGTTCTTAAAGAGAACCAACGTACTCAGCAAGACTGAGACAAGAAAGGAAAATTTGAGGCAAATTGGTTGGGGCCCTATATCATAGCTGCTAAATATGGATAAGGGGCATACAAGTTGACTACTCTTGAAGGAGACCCCCTTGACGAGCCTATCAATGTCATGCATTTGAAAAAGTTC
>VDFB02063816.1:67500-75098 GCA_007258455.2 Sequoia sempervirens | reverse complement strand
CTCTTTTATAAGTGAAATAAGAAAAAAGGGATCCTATGTCCCTTTTTGGTTTAGAACAATAGGATCTAGGTGCCTTTTTCCCTAATTTCATTAGAAAAAGAGATCTCCCAAGGATAGGATTGAATTTCATTAAGTGAGTCAACCCTATTAGGAGGACCTACTGTTTTCTTATGACATAAATAACTAAAATACACTTTTGAGAGATAAAAATAGAATACCTAATGAACTTATTTATGTGATGTAAACCATGAAATGTAGAGATTAAGGATAGCACAAACAAAAACAACAATTTTTTAGAGAGATATGAGAAAGGCAGATTGATGTGTACCTATCACCAAAAATGGGTGTTAAGTGTCCTACAAAGACTCATTCACCCCAGGGAAAATGGGTCTTTGTGCAAGGATTTTTCTCAACTTTGGGGGTCATCTAGTGCAAGATATGAGCTTTTTTTTTCCCTAGGTTTCACAGCCAAAAAGTCATAAATAAGTTTGGGATCTAAGTTTTCGTGGCTTGACAAATTTGACAACTTTGTAAAATCTCTCTTTTGATCAATCTTCAATCCTTATTCACCTACAAATCTACACACACACAAAGAGAGGAAAAAATGTTTGTTTTTGGGTAATAGGGGTTTTCCTTGGTCAAACCCCAATCTGGTAATTAGACCTTGATCATAAAATAATGACAAATGAAAGGAATTTGATGAATTAACAAAGGTTATGTCATAACTCACCAAACCCTTCATGACTGCCCTTAGAGGATTGGAGTCTAACAAATCATTCTAAGGATTAGATCTTGCAAGAAATGACTTGATTTGATGTTTGATTTGATGCTTGAATGCTTGAAACCTACATCACAATGTTAGCTCCAAAACATGACATGAATATGCATAAACTTTGACATGATGATATAATCTTGATTGTTGTTATAGATGATTGATAAATATTCTCTTTAATGCTCTTGACAATGATATGTAATTAAAGGGTTACAAATAATTTGCACTTTACCCCTAATTATAGATTTATCCTTGACCGCAAACATAATTGTGTGGTTATGTATTTTAACCTTTAAAATTACAAAAAATGAGTTCACTTAATCCTTTTCTTATCCTAATGACATAAACTAATGAATTAAATGATGTAATTAACATTAAAATTAGGAATTAAAACTAGAAAGAATGAGAGGGAATAGATAGAAAAGAGAGAATAGAGAGACAACAAGGAACTTGATAACACAGTACACCCATATGTTCAGGCTATGTCTCTGGGTCTGCTTCTCAATGAGCTACTGCTTTATTAACAACACCAAGCTTATTTACCTTATTACATCATTGAAGCCTGAAAACTTGCATTACAAAGTCTCTCGTAGTCTCCTGCCAACACCTTCAAAAATTCCTTCCCAATATGCCTAATTTATCCACCATGAAATCCTTTCCCAAAAGAAATTTCCTTGTCTTGCAAGAGAAAAATCTCCCCCTTAAATACACCATTTTTTCCTAATATGGTTCATAACCATACAATTTTACAATCTCCCATTTACAAGTAAAAATCTCTTAATTTTTAAAATAATCTTTCCAAAATAATCTAACCCTTTTAATTACATGCCCTTATAACTCCGGGCTCTACAAAATAATCTTCAAAATCTTCTTAAATCACTTTTATTAATCTTTATAGAATATTTTTAAGCCTCTTGATAATTTCATTATTTAGGTTTTACCTTTAGATGGGTTTAGATTTAAAAATAGGGGATCAATTTTTAATTTTTAAGAGATTTGGCTTCAAAACTACATGTCTCCCTTATATTTTTTTGAGGAAAGTGATGGTCTATTAGTATCCACGAGGGCTGTTTGAGATGAGGTCGGCGGGTTGAATCCGATGAACTTTTATTTTTGTTGAATTAGCTTTCAATACATATCAAAAGTAACATCTACCACTTATATTGTTGAGAGAATCACGCGGTCGAACGATGGGAGGCTTCCCTTGGATAATGGAGGTTAGGGGATTGAATGATCCACTACTTACATTTTTGGTAGACCACCGAAATAAACCTGCTAGAGGAGTTGGATGGGGATGCCACATGGTGCCCAGCCATTGGGTCACCTCACACCTTTTCATTCACTTATTTTGAGGACACGTGTCAACTTGACATTTACTATCGCTTGCCACGTCACGTTATCATGTCTACACCACTTGTCCTGCTACATCACTGTCATGTGTCAGAGTATGATTGGTCCATATCATCACATGGTTTGATGACTATGCTGCCATGTCACCATGCTAATCTCATGTTGACATCAGCATGGTCAACCCTTTTACCACAAAACTTTGACCGACCATATATTCTCCATACGAGCTCTGTTTGATGTGAAATGAGTGGCATCAAAACTGTGTCGATGAACTCTTCGATGTGATGCCAGTTTTGAAGAATTCCAAGATGATTAATTGTTTCACCTTTCTGACCGGCCCCTGGTACTAGTTTGACCCAACTTTGACTGGGCATAACTCTTGAGTACGATCTCCTTTTGACACGATTCAATTTCTATTAGGATCATGCTAAGGAGCTCTATGCAGTGATGCTAGCTTCATCGGATTTTGAGATTGTGAAATTTTTGGTCTTCTAGATCTTCCTGGATCATTCCTCCCAATTGAGAAGATTTTGGACCACCAAAAGTCTTTTTTTACATAGAATTTAAGTGAGGGCGTTGTTTCCTCACTTGTCTAGTATCATCCGTCCATCCTGCTAGAATTCTTATCATCTGAACCATCACAAACAAGATGAATAATGAGATAGAATAACTAATACAATCAACTAAATACCCATCAATACTCATTGTCACATCCACTATCCACATAGAACTAACTAGTAGAATGAAAAGCAAGAATACTGAATATATCGATGTGAAGGAAAAAGTATCAACTTGTCAAGTCTCCTAAACAAGAACATTATTAGAAAATGAATCATTCAACCCCTCTTTTACCACCTTAGGCTGAAGGTTTAAATGTTCTTGTAACTGATCCTCACACTCTGTTGTCTGTGACACCTTATCATGATTAGAAATTGTTTCATCTTCGTGCTTAATATCATTAGCTGTTACAGAAATCAGGGTTAAAGCATTGCTTGCATTTACAACCATTTTCAAATGCCGTGTGTTTATAAAAAATCTATCATTCTTCTTGCAATGAGCTTTCCAAATGAATTCAATTCCATCCTTAAACAAATGATACCAATTATGTTCCCTATAGAAAATGGCCTTTCTGTCATACAAGTAAGGACTTCCCAAAACCATCCCATAGATGTCAACTAGAATTACATCTAACTCTACCTCATCTACAAACTTGGATGTGATTGCAAATCAAAATTTACATTTCCTTGACACATGTAACTGAGCATTATCATGCACCCAACCCAATGGATATGGTTTAGGAGGAGTTATTGTTTTTAATCCCAATTGCTTAACAACTTGTTTAGAGATTAAGTTTACTTGTGATTCACTATCTATGAGTGTATCAATTTTACTCTATTTTGCAATAGTCCTTATATGAAACAATTCATTCCTTTTACTTTCAACAAGGATCTCATTATTCTTTATAGAAGAAGCATGGGAATTAGTACTAGCAACATGAATGATACCTGTTATACCCACAACTGTTATCTTGGTTTCATCTTCAAAATATGATCTAAGGTCTTGCATGATGGCTACAGTCTTTTGCTTACCCTTTCGATCTTTGATCCACTTTGGTTTCTAATCAAGATGCAATTTCCAACATTTTGCATCTTTGTGCCCTTTCTTTTTTTAGTCTGAGCAATAAGGCTTTTCCTTCTCTTTCTTCACAAAAGTCTCCCCCTGCATTTCCTTCTTCCCTTTCTTGCTTTCTTTATGCTTACTGAATTCCATTAAGAAACTATTCTTCATGCTTGTTTCAAGATGAATGGCTTGCACACTAACTTTGTCAAGGTTAGTTGGATTGAAGATAAGTATTATATGCCTCAATTTTTCATGTAATCCACCTATACACTTTAACAAAGTTTATTGCCTGTATATAGGAATGCCCAAAATTAAATCTTTTTTCCTAAACTCCTGTGTATATTCCTGTACACTTTGTCCTTTCTCTTGCCTTAATGTTTGCCAATTCATTACTGCTTTTTGCATGTGACCTAATGGATAAAACTATTTTTTAAGTGTACCTATAAAGTAAAACCAGGAAGAATTTTTTTTACCATATCGACTTAGATCTTCCTGATTTTTTCTCTCCCACTAGATTTAGGTTGTGTTGCCATGTCACCATGTTGATGTTAGCATGGTCTACCCTTTTACCGCAAAAAATTGACCAACCATATCTTCTCCATATGAGCTTTGTTTGATGCGAAATGAGTGGTGTCAAAACCATGGCGATGAGCTCTTCGATGTGATGCCATTTTTGAAGAATTCCAAGATCATGTTTTTCCTTTCTGACTAGCCCTTGGTACCAGTTTGACCCAACTTTGACTAGGCATAACTCTCACGTACAATCTCATTTTGATGCAATTCAAATTGCATTAGGATCATGTAAATGAGCTCTATGCAATGATTCTAGCTTCGTCAAATTCTAATACTACGAAATTTTTGGTCTTCTAGATCCTCCTAGATCATTCCTCCCAATTGAGAAGCTTTTGGACCACCAAAAGTCTTTTTTTACATAGAATCTAAGTGAGGGAGTTGTTTCCTCACTTGTCCAATATCATCTGTCCATCCTACTAGAATTATTATTATCTGACCCATCACAAACAAGATGAAGAATATGATAGTATAGCTGATATAATCAACTAAATACCCATCAATACTCATTGTCGCATTCACTATCCACATAGAAATAACTAGTAGAATGACAAGCAACAATACTAAATATATTGATGTGAAGGAAAAAGTATCAACTTTTTGAATCTCCTAAACAAGAATACCATTAGAAAACAAATCATTCAAACCCTCTTTTACCACCTTAGGCTAAAGGCTTAAATGTTCTTGCAATTGATCCTCACACTGTGTTGTTTGTGACACCTTATCATGATTAAAAATTGTTTCATTTCATGGTTAATATCATTAGCTGTTACATATATGAGGGTTAAAGCATTACTTGCATTTACAACCATTTTCAAATGCCCTGTGTGTATAACATATCTATCATTCTTCATGTGATGAGCTTTCACAATGAATTCAATTCCATCCTTAAACAAATGATACCTATTATGTTCCCTGTAGAAAATGGCCTTTTTGTCATACAAATAAGGACTTCCCAAAACCATCCCACAGATGTCAAGTGAAATTACATCTAACTCTACCTCATCTACAAACTTGGATGTGATTGCAAATCAGAGTTTACATTTCCTTGACACATGTAACTGAGCATTATCATGCACCCAACCCAATGGATATGGTTTAGGATGAGGTATTGTTTTAAATCCCCATTGCTTAAGAACTTGTTCAAAGATTAAGTTTGCTTGTGATCCACTATCTATGAGTGTATCAATTTTACTCTGTTTTACAATAGTCCTTATATGAAACAATTCATTCCTTTTAATTTCAATAGGGATCTCATTATTCTTTATAGAAGAAGCATGGGAAATAGTACTAGCAACAAGAACAATACCTTTTATACCCACAACTGTTATCTTGGTTTCATCATCAGATTATGATTTGAGGTCTTGCACGATGGTTGTAGCCTTTTGCTTACCCTTTCGATCCTTGAACCACTTTTGTTTCTAATCAGGATGCAATTTCCAACATTTTTCATCTTTGTGCCATTTCTTTTTGTAGTGTGAGCAATAAAGCTTTTCCTCCTCTTTCTTCATAGAAGATTTAGTTGGATTGAACATAAGTATTGTATGCCTCAATTTTTCATGCAATCCACCTATATACTTCAACATAGTTTCTTGTGTGTATAAAGGAATTCCCAAAATTAAAGCTTTTTTCCTAAACTTCGGTGTATATTCCTATACACTTTGTCCTTTCTCTTGCCTTAATGATTGTCAATTCATTACTACCTTTTGCATGTGACCTAATGGATAAAACTATTTGTTAAGTGCAGCTGTAAACTTAGACCAAGAAGAAATAATTTTACCATATCAAATTAGATCTTCTTGAGTTTTTCTCTCCCACCAGATTAAGGTTGTGCCTCCTAGGTGAAAAGTGGTTAATTAGATCTTTGAAGTATCATATGTAAACTTCTTCAAATCAGATAATAAACTTTAATTTGTTTTATCCAATTATCAAGTTTCTTTACATCCAGTTCTCCATTATAAGTTGGCAATTCAAATTTAACATCAAGCTTTAATAAAGGAGCATTAGATTCAAGTTGCACAGGTTGTTTCTTCTTTGAAGATGAAGTAGATTTAGTAGAAAAGGAAGATGAAATAGGTGAAGAAGGTGAAGAAGGTGAAGACGAAGGTTTAGGAGGGTCACAACCATCTCCTACTCCTTTACCTTTGTCATCTTTTCAAGAGGATTCACCTTTCTCCTTCTACTTTTTTTTCTTGTACAACTCTTCCACCATCATCTTCATGTCTAAGAATGCTTTGAAAAGTTGTTCTTCATTCTCAAAGATTTTAGGACTGAAAGATTTTCCTTCTTTTGGTTGTTCCATGGTTTTTCTTCGAGTAACTCGCCTCGATCTGATCTTTAGGTTAAACTCTTCAAGTGCACCTTCTCCTCGCTTTAATTTCAACCTAGTTAACATCCACCACTTCCAATTTTTCTTGTTAAACTAATCTGATACCAAACTTGGTCTGTAATTAAAGGGTTACAAATAATTTGCACTTTACTCCTAATTACAAATTTATCCCTGATCGCAAACATAATTACATGGTTATGTATTTTAACCTTTGAAATTATAGAAATTGAGTTCACTTAGTCCTTTGCTTATCCTAATGACATAAAATAATTAATTAAATGATGTAATTAACATTCAAAGTAGGAATTAAAATTGGAAAGAATGAGATAGAATAGACATAAGAGAGAGAATAGATAGACAACAAGGAACTCGAGAACAAAGTTCACCCATATGTTTGGGCTATGTCTTCGGGTTTGCTTCTTAATGAGGAACTACTTTATTAATGATGCCAAGCTTATTTTCCTTATTATTCATTTAAGCCTCAAAACCTGCATTACAAAGTCTCTCATAGTCTCCTGCCAACACCTTCAAAAATTTCTTCCCAATATGCCTAATTTCTCCACAATGAAATCCTTTCCCAAAAGAAAATTCCTTATCTCAAAAGAGAAAAATCTCCCCCTTAAATACACCAATTTTTCCTAATATGGTTCATAACCATATGATTTTACAATCTCCCATTTACAAGTAAAAATATCTTAATTTTTAAAATAATCTTGTGAAAATAATCTAACCCTTTTAATTATAGGCCCTTATAACTCCGAGCTCTACAAAATAATCTTTAAAATCTTCTTCAATCCCTTTTATTAATCTTTACAGATTATTTTTAAGCCCATTGATAATTTCATTATTCAAGTTTTAAATTTAAATGAGTTTAGATTTAAAAATAAGGGATCAATTTTTAATTTTTAGGAGATTTAGCTTCAAAACTGCATGTCTCCCTTATATTTCACCAAGGAA
>VDFB02063816.1:0-62500 GCA_007258455.2 Sequoia sempervirens | reverse complement strand
TAAAATGCCACCAAAACATATGTTAATTTTTAAGATGTTTAAATTAATGTAGGCATTTATTTAATATAGGTTCCCCTTTTGGAAAACATAAATTATAAGGCTTAGGAATGCATAATTTAGGTAATTAGAAGCTTAATTAAGCTCAATTAAATAAGGGGACACAAACATTGTGTGAAAATATAAATGAGTACATTTTTTCTACACTACATTTAGCCCCCACTTTAGTGAGAGTATGAACTTATGCTTAGACTCACACTAAAGTAGACAAATATACGTCAAGAGGGGTCCAAGTGCATAAATGTCGATGGGATAAGATGGAAAGGATCAAGGAGGTGGTCAAGCCCCCAGGATCAAGATCCCATGGAAAACCAACATAAGCACAAAGGGATACACACATATGCATGATATGAAGCAACAAGAAAGATACATAATCCTACAATGTCAAATTTAATGCAAGAAAACATGGAATAGAAAGTTGTATTATGCCACCTCCATCAAATACATTCATAAGGATGTAAAATAACTTATGAAACACATGGCTCTATAGACAAGCAATTTGTGTTATGTTAGGTGGCCATGAAAAATAAGCTCACACACTAGGTCTACAAGGCATGAACTCACAAAACAAGTGGTGATGGGCAAGGCATGCCAAGTCTATAGGATCCCATACATCAACCATACCGAAAGTTATACTCCTTGATAACTTTGATAAGGAACCACACTAAATGGTTAATGGTTTTCACAAGGCTAGCAAGTTGTATTATGCTAGACACTTATGACATAAAGGCACCACAAAGCAAGTTGTGTTATGCTTAGTGGCCAAAAGTTTTGGTTTAAGATAAACAAAGGGGTTTTGCTCAGTTTATGAAAGGTCTCACTTAGGGAACATCACACTCAATGTCACCAAGAGAGGAATCTAGTCGAGGATAAAAGTTTTGCATCTTAGAGAATACAAGCCATATCATTACCACTAGGAGGAATGCCATATGCCAAGAAAGGTCACGCTCTTGAAGGAAATCAACCTAATGTTGGAGCACCAAGAAGAAACATCACATGAAATAAGAAGACCACACTTTGAATAAAATGTTCACACTTCCTAGGAGATGTATGCTATCATCACTAAGAAGGGAGCATGTAAACAAAGAACGGGGGACAATATGCCCCCCACTTAAAATGCCAACATACTTGCTATGTTGGTATTTTAAGTTTAAAGAGAGGAGGGGATCCTTGAAGAGAATGCACACCTCCAAAAACTAGTTATCATTGCCCCTGAATCATAGAGACAAAGACAACCTATTACACCTTGTCTTATTGTTATTGAGTTACTTTTACCTTCACGAGTAAATAGGATGATGAATGGAAATTGTGACTTCAATACATTTGTTAGGTAAATGAAATATATGAAAATGTAATAAGATGTTACTGATTTCAAAGGAATGAATATGTTTTGAATGCTTTGTTGATACAAATGTATTATGATGCAAATGGATTTAATATGAACATCTAACTACCTTGGTGTGGTACTAAGCTAGTTGTAGGGACAGGTTCAATCCTTCAGAAGGGAGGGGGAGTATCACTCAAGAGAAAGTGATTGGTCGAGTAACCCCTAATGAAACCTTACTGAGTTTTCACACACACTCACTTCCAAGAATAGTTGAGTCAAGTCATAGTCATAAGATATTCGTAAGTCATCCTTTAGACATGTTGTGCTTGAATTCTAGACAAGATCATGATTTTTGTTAGAAATATTCATGGTTTGTGATAAATGCTTGAGAAAATATCTTTGATTCTTTGATTGTTTGATCAAGTTATCGTGATTGAATCTTTGAGTCTTTGAGCTTTGTGAGTAATTATTTTACATCGATTCATATGTATGTTAGTTGTAAACATGTATATGGGTATATATATATATATATATATTGATCCATGCAAGAGAGCATAATCATATGCATATGTAAGTAGAAATACTTAAGAGCGTACTTACATGAGGAATCAATTATATATGTGTGTATATATATACATGTTAATGTCTATACATGACGACAAGGATATGCGTATATTTGCTTAGGTATGGATGTTAGAACAATATTATATATAATATGTATATATTAATGTTTATGCATATTGCTATATTAAGGTAAATGTATATACATATATATATATTAATATATGTATGTATGTATATATATGTACAATTTTTTTAGCATGTTTATATATATAAGTATTTACCCAGATATTAAGATATCGATATGTGTATATATTATATAAATATATTAATATATATGTATGTGTACATATAATTAAATACATTTAATTATATATATTGATATATGTATATGTATATGTATATATATATGTGTATGTATGTATATATATATGTAAGCAATAATGTATGAATGTGATTAGTAAACGAATAATGGTCTATATTGATGGCAATAGATGTATCAAGTAATCATGTGAATGTAATTCTGTGTGTGTGTATATACGTTATGTGATATATATGTATATATATATTAATATATGTAAATGTGATAAATATATATGGTTTTATATATTATAAAGTACTTTACATAGCGTTGATATAAAGCGTGAGTTGTAAGATAGAAAAGGATTAGTAAAGTCATTCACCACATTATAAGAGCATTGAAAATATAAGTGCATATAAATGGAGTTAGAGCTAGCACAAGGAGTAGGCATATAGGGAACCACGCTCTACCAAAGCATACATTGTTTGATATGTTTAAAGTGCAAGGCTTTATCTATTGTGTAGCAATATAAACATATAATGGATAACACAATTAAAGAGGAGATGAGATAGTGCTTGCATTGTGCATGAAGTAAATGTTGTGCTCAACTAGGAAACAATAGTATGGTCCAATGCATAAGCCAACCATAGCATGTCTTTGAGCCACAGATAGAAGAGTACAAAGCCATTGCTTGAGATGTTCTTAAAGTGCTTAGTTATAAACACCTTCCAATGTGTAAGGTAAAATGCCATAGATAAAGTCAACTTGTCTAAAATACATGGAATAAACATTGATTGAGTTTGAGTAAAGCAACATTATAAATAAGGAAGTCAACTCATAAGGTATGTGTCAATTGCTTTGTCTTGGACCAAGTCAACTCTGTGCAATGCAACCAGATAAAGTCTGACTTATTCCCTCATTTTAAACAACAAGCTTGTGAATAGGAAATGTGATGAATAGGTGGTGCCATATTATGAATTTTTTGTTTCTTTTAGAATTATTTTTAACCTGTACTTATGTCAATTATCATATTGAAGCATGTGCTTTATGAACCAGTCAAACTACTGTTGGAAAGCATTGGGTTGATTTGATATCCTATTTGAGTGACTATTGAGATAGAAATCCACAACATTTTTATTATTAGGTTGAGTCAATGGTATTGGACTGAGAAGTGTCATCATAAGCCTTGTTTGTGGGTTGTAGATGCTAGTTTTTAGGTATAAATACGAGGCATTCTCACCTCATTTGGAGACACTTCTATGCACCATTATGCTGCTCCGTTTAGTTGCATTTTCATTGAGAGATTCTTATTTTGCTAAGAGTTATGGTGAGGAAACTTTAGTGAGGGAAATTGAGAGGTATTTGTTGCTGAGTTAATTTTAAGAAGGGGGCCAAGCTTGAGATCTAGTGAATCAATTGGAATAAGTGATTAACATGCATGAGATTCTATTATCCTCATGTTTTATCTTTTATCTGAAAGATTGATTGCCGTGTTTATTTAAATTGAGAATGAATTAGACTACTTGGAATAGATTAATAATCTATTTTCTTGTTTGGAAAGGAAAATAATCATGAATGTTATGATTTCCTTATGAGTGTTTTACATACTCCATAGTAAGGAGTGAATGTTTAACATTAGTATTATATACTAGATTTCATGAAAGCTTGAATTGATTAGGGGAGCGATTTAATACTTTTCTATACCCTGTATGGGAACTTTGATGATGTTTCTATACATAGATAGTTTAAACTACATGTATAATGTAAAATGTATCAATGTAATGTAGTGACTTGACACTATTAGCTTATAGTGCTAGGAAACCTTAGGAATGGTAATGTTTAGCAATACATCAACAATGATAGTACGAAAGATATGATAGGATGAAACATCATATTGCTAATCCATACTTGAATGATCACTTAATCATTAATTACTATTGAATGAAACCTTAGGTTGAGAGTAACCTATTTGGGTTGAGAAGTATATTTGATTAATGATTGAAACCATAGATTAAGAATTACCTACTAGGTTGGAATATTTACTTGATTACCCATTGGAACGAAGAGGTTGAGAATAACCTACTTGGTTGGGTTGTTTATTTGATCTTTTTTTGGAGAAAAAAGGTTTATATTAACCTACATGATCAGGCTGATTGATGATTGTTGACTTTATCCTAAGTTTAGGGTATACCAAGGTTGAGATTCACCTATGTGATTAAGCTGATCACTTGAGTTTATGAATTACTACTTTATTGGAGCCATAGACCTCACATTACCTATTGAGTTTGAGTTGTTACTTGTTTGGTTGTTTTATACTCTTGATGTGAAGTCATATTAATGATATCCAATATACACAATCCATAATGTTTATAGCTATGATTACTGGATTTGATTGTGTGTAATTTTTTCCATCAATGTTTCGGATCACACTTTGTCATCCATCATCAGGATGAGAGAAAAGAGCATAAGGAGAACATTTAGGATCACACTTAATGATCCATCATCAAGATGAGAGAAAAGAGAATAAGGAGAATAAGATGGATAGTTGCAGACCAAGCTCAATCTTAAAAGGCTAGGGGAAGAGAGAGAAGGATGCATGAGGGCTAAACAAGACAAGACATCAAGTTGAAAATGAAGAAAAAATAGAAATAAATGGATGCCAAAATATAAAACAACCAAAATTAACCAAAAAGGAAAAGACACAAGAATATAAAAGAATCCAATAAGAAAAAAAAATAGAAATGGCAATAAGATATTATAAATATATATACAAATAGAATAAGGAAAACAAATAAAAATGACAATAAGTTATTCTTGCCATCAAGGTTCAAACCCTATTGGGGTGTAATTGTTGAGAATTTATAGTAGGGACGAGGTCCCCCGTTTGTGATCTCATTGGTGTTTACCACTTTTAATAAAAAAGAACAAACACTATGCTATTTTTTTTGATAAAAAAATACCATTTTTGTGCTCCCCCTTTTTCAAACCCTTAATATTCACTATTTTAAAAAAATAAGTAACTTTTAGAAAGTATATTCGAAGCACTACAACTCTTGTTGTTGTTGCATCTTCAAATTTTGAGCACGTAACTATCTTCATTTTCTCATAAGACATAAGAATTTGCTGATTTCAGAAAAAAAAAAGTGGCATCTTAAGAGCCCTTTTTATGTCACAACTTTGTGCACTTACCCATGTAAATAATACTAATTTAAAATATTCTCTTAGAGATCCACTTTATTCAACATATGTATCAAGTTGGAAGGTCTTTTGAAAAAATTAAATGGTGATAAATATATCTCAAAATCATTTAAGAGATCAAAACAAGGGAAGTTATTACTACTCTTGTCAACTACTTATAAATACATAACACAAAGAAATTTTAATTGGTAACATTCTTAGCTATTTACTAACATGTGCTATACAATATCAATAATATAAGATAAGTTGTCAAACTATTCTCATTTTATCATTTGAACACATCATATAATTACAAGCACTTAAACAAAATAAATCTTTAGTAAATTACATGTCCACGAAGGATTCACTACAAAAAATCAATAGTAGCAAAGTTTTGGTAGGGAAGGGAAGAGGAGGAACACCGACCTCAATACTTCCAACATATTAATCAATTTTCTCATGGTAGGTTGGTGAGATAGGTTGTATTGAATACACCAAAACCCCACTAGAATTAAAATTTTAGCTATGATTTGATCTTCTTCATGCCTTATATTTCATTCTCTTAGCCTTCCAAATTTACCACTTTCAACTTTCTTGAATACCCATTCTAGATAGTAGATTTTTATTGCTCTACTTTTTTGCATTTCAAAATGATTTCTTCCCCCAACCATCTCCATCACTAGCATACCATAGCTATACACATATGATGTATTAGTGATTGGTCACAAATTTCTAAACCAAACCTATCTAGGGTAGTGCAACGAAGAGTTCCCATGGCTCTAGTAAAGGATATATGGCTACCTTCTCTATTTTTTAACTTGGCTAAACCAAAATATGCAACCTTGGGAAGATAAAATTATGGGGATTTATATCAAAGTGTTAAATTCAGTCTGTGCATTCTTATATGTAGATATGTGATTCCCCTTGTTGTATCTATTGCAATGACATGCAGTTGCTTCCAGTGGAGTGTATTTTTGTCATCCCCATGGGTATATTTCTCTAGTGAATCATTATTCATGTAATTGTAGGCCAAGGCTCTTTTTGAAGCCTAAAAATAATCCTAAAAGTTGAACTAGATGAATGTGGTCGATCCTCCGAAGAGTAGCCACTTCATTCTTGAATTTCTTTTCATTATGTTTTGACTTGTCTAGGATCTTCATGGCTAGTAGGTGGTGATTAGGTAGTTTAGCTTTGAAAATAGTACCAAATCTTCACTAACCAAGATTTTCTACAATGTTGTTGGTGTATCATTTAATCAAAAAAAAGAATATCATGAAGGAATTTGTTCATGTAAAAATTTATCTATAGAATCTAGTTTAGAGTCAAGGGGATCCATATATGCTCTAATTTCTTGCTTCTCATCTTTTATCTCATTCCTTTTCTTCTTAGTCCACCCAAAAATAATGAGTGTTGTTGCAATGGTAGAGATGATAAAGGCAAGTCCACATATCAATGGAATGAAGTCCACAAAATAGAAAATGAGTAAACAATAATTATACACAAAACTTCAATAATCATTAAAGATTCAATTGATTTATTTGTTATAATTATTTTAGTTATCCTTGATTTCTTCATACAAATCATTTGAAGGGTGGAGAAGTTCATACATCAAAGTCATTTGAACATCATTTGAAGGGTACAAAATTAAACCCAACAACTATCAGAGCAGTCGTATCTATGAACGTTGTTCTGACAAATGCAAGCATCCAACTCAAGCTCGTCGAATTCGCCATAACATCCCCAAAAATACTCCATTTCATTTCCAACCTCCTCTGTAGAAACTTTTACAGTTCAACACTGGTGTTGAGGTTTTTGTCTGCAAGAATGATAATGGTGTATGAGGTACAAGATGCCACATTTGATGTAATATCACCACGAACAAATAATCAAGTATTTTTTGATGGATTGTGGTCTATTTGTTATCTAGAGGGTTTTTAGATTGTTGGGGTATATGTTCTCTTAGACCAATTTTCCGAAAAAACTTGCTTTATGATCATGTGAATGATTAAAGAGAACAATATTCAAACATGCACACATTTCTAAGATGATTATGTAAATTTTGATTCATTCATGTTTGAGATTCCATAAAATAAGATACTAAATAAGCTAGGGTTGACAACATCACCCCTTACCACGTTTGACAAAAAACGATAGCTTGAATCAAGCTAAATCTAATCTTGAAACGTGTCTCATAACTCTCAAATAGCATTTATATAAATCACACTCTTTTAGACTCAAACATGAATGTTTGAGCTTGCCACTAATATCTATTTTGAGAAGCCATATATGTCAAATTCAAGAGAATCTTAAGATGACTTACCAAGTGAATTAATCATTGTGCAATATCGCATTATTTTATAACAACTAACATGGAAAGAACAAAAATTTGTAAATAAAAAAAACAAACAAAAAAACATGGTTTGGTTTTTTTCAAGTGTACCAATGCAAAAGTTTTTATCACACTCCTTTCATAATTGTGAATGATTTTCTCTTGATGTTCAATGCTGATAAATGAATACAATTAAATGCTTCTAAATACAAGGAAATATAAACAAATTGCACAAATGTGTGTTTAGTTGGCTCTAGATGGGAAAAGATTGAGTAAGGATTGACCAATATGTGATTTTTTTTTTTAAAAAAATTTATAATTACATCCATGGATACAAAATCATTCTCCCACTTTTGAAAACAACTTGAAATAAAAGATCTAAATAATAGTGTATAATGTATAAGAATAAGTATAATAATAGACATAAGAAATAAGAAATGTATGAAAATATATGTAAATATAAATAAAATAAAATATATATAAATAAGCATTTAATACTTTATTAAAAAAAACTATACCATTTATCAATAATAAGTACATTAAACTATTCTCTCACTACAAATACAAATCGAAATAAAATTTTCAAACTTAAGAGTTTAAGTTAAAATAACTTTATTATGCTATGAAAGGTTTTACGAATTTCAACTTTGACTTGTGGATGGTTCCACAGCAAATTTTGGATGCTTCTCCTTGGAATTTGTTGACGTATTAGGAAGAAGCAAAGCTTTTTGTGACTCCAGCTGGTAAACAGTGTAAGTGTTTAATAAAACCCTTAATCTTTGATGAAAGACTTGACGGCCAAGGAAACCTTAATAAGCTAGTAATAGATAAAATAAAATAAAATAAAAATAAATAGCCTGGGTGTAATTTGAATTTGTTGAATCTTGTTTTAAATTGTGTATTTGATATTTTTAAAGAGTATGAATAGTTGTAAAATGCTTTCATTATTTTTTATAGTAAAGTCGTGTGTATTGTTTTATATTTATTAATAATGCAGTCTTTTATGTGTGATATATCAAAAAATTTGAAAATTATTTGGAGGATAAAAATGTTCTAAAGTATGAGTTGCATTAAATAGGATATGTAAAGGATATTGATTTAAAATATGTTTTCAAATATCCATCTTATTAAAGCATATATATAGGTTTAAAAGGTCTTGTGATAATTTTACATGGCGATATACACAACTCAAAATACTTTTAAAGATCAAAATAGAGGAAGCCACTAGTTTGCAAGTTGGTTGTTTATAAATACATATCAATTTTTTCGTTGGTAACATTCCAAACTACTTACTTACATGTGCTATATAACAATACCATTCATATTATATAAGCTGTCAGCCTATTCTCCTTTTATTATAAAGAATGTTTACACAAAATGCCACATCATACAATTACAAGCACTTCAATAGAATAAATCTTGAGCAAATTACATTGTTGAGGAGGATTCACTACAAGAAATCGTTGGTAGTGAAATTTTAGTAGGGAAGGGAAGAGGAGGAATGTTGACCTCAATACTTCCTTCCAACATATTAATCAATTTGCTCATGGTAGGCCGGTGAGATGGGTTATACTCAATACACCACAACCCCACTAGAATTGACATTTTAACTATGCTTTAGTCTTTTTCATCTATTACATTTCTTTCTCTTAGCCTTTCAAACTCACCACTTTCAACTTTCTTGAATTCTCATTCTGGATAGTAGATTTTACTTTCTCTACTTTCTTGCATGTCAAAATTCCTTCTTCCCCCAACTATCTCCATCACTAACATGCCATAACTACACAAATATGATCTTGTATAGGAGTGAATTTGCACCCCTTGTGTAAATTCCCCTTTTGCATACCTCCACCTTAGAAAATCAAACCCAAATGTGAAATTCCACATCACTCACCTGCTTTCCATCCACTTGGCATTTATCTTGTGTGTCGGTGGGGGAATATTTGTCAGGGATGCAAGCACGGTGCACTAATCCCTAACCGATTCCTGCCTCTAGTGTCCACAAGGACGTTACACTCTCCATTGGGCATGAAGCGTAACGCCTCTGTGTCGACCAGCCAGCCCAAAAATGGCTCTTTCTCTCCTTATTCCACTTCAAATGCCTATCTTTAAGTTCTTCACTTGATCTTCTTCACAATTTATTTCCATTCACTTGGGGTGAAGCCACATAAGTGGTTTACACTTTTGAAGAGGAAGGAAATTTGAGAAAAAACGACCCCATGGCAAAAAAATTAGTTTTAGGGGTTCGCATGAACCTACATGTTCGACTGAACCATAAAGGGGTTCGACCGAACTAGGGTTCGAGCGAACCCATTAACTATTGGGCCCACATTTCCCGCCCAAAAAATAAAGGAAATGTGCATATTAGGGGGGGTTCGCATGAACCAGGGTTCGAATGAACCCTGGTTCGCTAGAACCCCTGGGGGTTCGCTAGAACCCCCCTGGTTCTAGCGAACCCCCTTTTTCCCTAATTTTTTAATTTGTACACACAAAAAACCTAAAATTTTACACTTTCAAGCTCCGGTTGGGGATGAAAATGGGGGAATATTTAGAAACCAAACTTGGAATCGAGTAGCCTTCAGAACGAGCTATCCAATGAATATAATTTTAGTATGTTTTGGTTTTATTATCTATCTATTTTTTAAGTTTTATTAAATATAGGTTTTTCATCAAAACAAAAAATCTCTGCACAAGTGGAAAAATAGAAGATTATAAAAAAAAAAATTTAAAAAATATGAGTGCACCAGATATTGAAGTCCTTGATCGAACAAAAAAAAGAGAAGAATTTTGATACATACAGTAGGAAAGTTATGCGTTATACGGTCGCGCTAGGTCTGAATTGTCATTTGATTGACTTTCAAACTTGATTAAAGAAAAATATTCAATAAAAAACTATCTAACCAAGTGGAAGCACTAGATATCGGAGTTAGAAATCTAAATTTGAAAGAATTGGAATTTTATCCTTCATGGAAAAAAAGTTATGGTGTGTGTCACTTTTTAAAAATGCTGTTTTTGAAAAACCAATTTTTGTGGGAGATGGAAAAAGAAGTGCAATATGATTCCAAAAAATTGAAAAATATTTTAGAATCTACAGACAAAATGTGACAAGACTCTAGTTTACATCATCTTCAAATTCCTTACGGTTTAATCGCTATAGGTGCCCGAATGTGGAGATTGTGTTAAAAAAAAATATCGCTGTCCAGCTAGGGCCAAAAGTGTAAACCACTATTGTGGATCACCCCTTGATCTCTTGAGCACTCTCATACAATTCGATTGAGCATTACAACAACTTTTTACACCATCAACTTCATTTTTGTACATGTTGTGCTACCATAGAAACTATGATTTTGGAGTCTTGCAAGACCTCCCTTCATGGAGTCTTGTGAGACCTCCCTTCATCATCGTGTCAGCTTTTCCAAGCTTTTTGTCTTGCATTCTCCCTTCATTGGCCTTGAGAGCCTTTGGGTGGAGGTGGTATTGCTTCACTTTCCTTCTTATTGTGGTTTGATAGAGTAGCATTGTATCTTTTGTAGTGTTTGATATTCTTCTTTCCTTTATCGCATTTTCTACTTCATGGCTTTCTTGACTATCTGTGGAGGTGGAAACACCAAAGTGGGGGTTTGACTGAGGCAAACCCCTATACAACCCAACATTTTTCCCTCTCTTGGCTATGTGTAGGTGAACGTGTGTGTGGAGCTCACTGGAAAACTAGAGCCTCAGTGAGTTGATTTTCATCACCCTTACTTTCATCTACCTTCTTTATCATTTACATAGCTATTTCTCATACTTTATTATTCCATTCATTTCATTAAACTTTGTCAGCTAGGAAATTAGTAGGTTTTCTCATTTCCTACACTGTGCTTTTCACTTTTTGGCCATATGAACGCCAATGCACTAGAGACACGCCAGTGTATCACACTATCATCCTTGACTTGAACTGTCGTCCTTGGACAGAGAGTTGTCTAATCCATTGAAAATTATCCTATTGGGGGAGTGGTGTCGCATTGATGTGGAATGGTGACCCTTTCCCAATCCAGTGGATAAATGAGCCTATTCTCATCAATTCTATTAAAGAGAATTGACGAAACCGATGATAGATGTGCGATGCAACATGATTTAAAGCTAAATGAATATGATGCAAGCTATTTTAACATGATTTAGACTAAGATGATTGATATGGGTGAGTGCAAAGCTAATCTAAATGGATTTTAAGCTAAAAAAATTTAAACCCTAATTACTAAATAAGCTATATGGATGCATCTATGTTATCATGGAAGTCATTAATGGAAGCTAAGCTAATGTATGCAAGTAAATTAAGCTAAAATGGTGTTAAATATGAGTGCAAGTGTAAATGATTTTAGCAGCATAAGGTTTTTATTAAAAGATGGATCCATTTGTCTCCAAATAGTGATCTATTTATAGGAGGACAAATGAAAAATGAAGGGTTGAGATTAAAATGGTTAATCAATGGTCAAGGATGGAGGAAGAATGAAACATGGATCATGGATGAGAATCAATGATCACGTGGATCAAGGAAAGAATCAAAGGTTGATATTCTTCCAAACAAACACACTTTTAACTTGCACAAGAAGTCTTGTAAGTTAACTTGCACATGAAGTCTTGTAAGTTTGTTACAAGGAAGAATATTCCTTTTTTCAAATGAGTGAAGAAATATAATATTCTTTAGGATATTCTCATGGGTGAGAGAAATATATATTTAGAAAATTAAAATAAAGTTTTAATGTGCAAAAGGGGAAGGAATATTCCCTTTTGGAGGAATGTGCAAAGGAGGAATATTCCCTTGCAAGTGGAGGGGAATTAGATTTAATTAGGTAATTTGATAATTAAATAAGGTTTAAATTATGGAAATTAGGGGAATTAGGGTATTCATTAAACAATTAATTTATTTAATGAAAAGGGGAAGGAATGTAATGTTTAATTAAATAAGTTAGGGTTATTTACTTAAATAAGAGGACTTAGGGATTTAAATTAAATAACTTGATGTATTTAAATTAATAAGACAAAATGTTAGCATGAAAGGGGTGAATTAACCCAATTAGATTAATTAAGTTAATAGATTAAAATGACATAATTAATTAAATAGCTAGGCTAATTTAATCAATTAAGCAAAAGAGGATGGGTTTTAAGAGGAAATGATGTTAGCATACCTAATTTGAGTGCATGATATCATTTAGGACATTTTTAAGTGTCTACATATAGAATCTAATTTTCGTGAATTAGATAAACATCTATAAATACATAGTTATTTTATGAATTCAAATCTAAGTTGCAAAATTAAAATTTCATTTGAGAAAATATTATTGTCAAGAGCATTAAAGAAATTTTTTATCAAGCATCTATATCAGGAATAAAGATCATATTATAATGTCAAAGTTTATGATTTTTTTTGGAGCTAACATTGTGATGTAGGTTTCAAGCATTCAAACATCAAATCAAGTGTCAAATCAAGCATCCAATCAAGCCATTTCATGCGAAAGATCCAATCTTAGAGTGATGTGTTAGATTTCAATCCTCTAAGGGCAACCATTAAGGTTTTGGTGAATTGTTACATAGATTTTTTTCATTCATCAATCCTTGTTATTTGTCATTATCTTTCATTATCAAGGTTTAATTACTAAACCTAAACTTTTGACCAAGGAAAACCCCTATTAATCAAAAACAAAAAAGTTCCCCTCTCTTTCTGTGTACAGATTTGCAAGTGAAGAAGGATTGAAGATTGTTCAAAAGTGCAATTTTGTAAAGTTGTCAAAATTTTCAAGCCACAAAAACTCACCTACAAAATTTTTATTTATTTTCGGCTTTCTGACTATGGAATCAGGAGTGCAGATCTGGAACTAGAGGACTATGAAATCAAATTTTGGATCACTGTACAGAGACCCATTCGCCCTAGGGCAAATCTGTCCTAGCAAGACACTCAACAACCACTTTTGGTGAAAGGTGTACATCAATTTCTTCTTTTCAGATCTTCCTGAAAGTTGTATTCTTTGTTTGTGCTATCCTTTAAATATGCATTTCAATTTTTTTGTCATACAATTGAGTACACTAAGAATTTTTTTTTTTTATATCCCCAAAGTGCATTTCAATCATATTTGTCATTTTCTATCATAAAGGAAAAAATAGATCCCCTAATAGGTTTGACTCACCTAAGGGTTGAAAGTCAATCCTACCTTTGGAAGATCTCTTTTCCCAATGAAATTAGAAAAAAAAGATAGGTGCATCACCTTCCTTTGATTCCATATTTTTACCTTACACCTCCAAGCACACCATTTTTCTTCATTTCGTATACAAACTTCTCATAAAGTGGAGTAAAGGAGAAAATCCTACTGGGAAATAAAAACCCCTCTCCAAAAGAGAAATGATGCAATGAAATAAAATGTATAAGTGAAGAAGATAGAAGTACTCACAATGATCCCCCAAGGACTAATTCGATCACGTAAGTACAAGAAATGTTTCCTCCATATTATGAGAGAAAAAGAGAGAATATGGAGCCACCCCATAAGATCATAGAAAATGCAGTGTTGAGTGATGCTCAAAGAAGAATGCAAAATGTGATCCCCGAATGTTAAACAAAATTTCTTCCTCATAGAAGACGACAAACTACATATAAGTGCATGAAATATTCCCATGTGAGAAGAATATAATTCTCTAAATGATGCACAATATCCAAAGACAATGGTGAAATCTCTAAAAGTTGATCAAATGCTCCATGTGAAGGCTAATGTATAACATGAACCAACTATGTAGATGGGTTGACAACAATGTTGATGAAGTTTTCATCAAAGGTGCTTGCCACCTTTCTAAAATGGGATTCACTAAACAAGTCTTATATGTCTTACAAGTAATCATCCCAATCAATTACAGTGGAAACACGATGCCACAGTTCAACACTAGTGTTGAGGTTTTTGTCCATAGGATTAATAAGGGTTTATGAGGTGCAAGATGTCATAGTTGATGTAATATCACCATGAAAAAAGAAGAAATTATATTATAATAGATAGCAATCCAATCACTAAATTGCCTGGGATTCATTTCCAACTTTTCCTTAACATGTGAGAATTGTTCCCACTGATTATTTAACATAAATACTCAAAATTCCATCTAATGGTATCTCATTTATGCCATTTATATGATCAAAACATGAGCAATTAAAAGAGATCCCAACTATAAGAAAGATGAACACTAAATTTGTCTACTAATGCACTAAAATTTTGATTGCTTCGAGATTGGAAATGATAATTCTATATATGTATTTTTCTTGTATCTAGAATAATATGTGTACATTATGAAGGGTTAAATTTATGGATTTGGTTTATTTTTATTAGCGTAAATTTGATCTTGGTCTTTGATTTGATTTGGCATAATGTGTGCTTCAAGTTCATGGTTTTCCTAATTCATTGTGTTCTACTTGATATCTAGGTTGGTTGTATTTAAAAATACCTTTAAAGGGATTTTACATTGTTGGGGTATATGGTCTCGATCAACCCCCAAAAAGACTTGCTTTATGATCACATGAATGATTAAGGAGAACAATATTCAAATGCACACACACTTTCTAGGATGATTATGTAAATTTTGATTCATTCATATCTGTGATTTGATGAAACGAGACATTAAATAAGCTAGGATTGGCCACATTACCCTTGACCAAGTTTGACAAAAATTGATAGCTTGGATCAAGCTAAATGTAGTCTTGAAATTTGTCTCATAAATCTCAACTTGCATTTAGATAAATCACTCAATGTTTTAGACTCAAACATGAATGCTTTCAAGCTTGGCACTAATTTCTAATTTGAGAGGCAGGATATTTCCAAATTCAAGAGAATCTTAGGATGACGTACCAAGTAAATTAATTGTTGTGCAATTCTTAGGATGACTTACCAAGGGAATTAATTTTTTTGCAATATCACATTCTTTTATATCAATTAATATGGAAAAGAACAAAAGAATTGTAAATAATAAAGAAAAAAACAAAACAGTATGGTTTGGTTTTGCCAAGGCCTTTGGGGTGTTACACAAGTGCACTAATGTAAAAGTACCTATCATGCTCCTTTCATAATTGTGAATGATTTTCTCTTGATGTTCAATGATGATAAATGAATACAATTGAATGCTTTTAAATACAAGGATATAGAAATAAATTGCACAAATGTGTGTTTAGTTGGCTCTAGATGGAAAAAGACTAGGGATTGACCAATATTTGATTTCAGTTTTTTTTTAAATTAGAGTTAGATCCATAGGTACAAAATCAATCATGCACTTGTGGAATCAATTTGAAATAAAAAAATCACTAAATAATAGTGTATAATACTTGTATAAGAATAGGTGTAACAATAGACATAATAAATAAAAGATGTATGAAAATATGTACAAATATAAATAAAATAAAATATATAAAAATAAATAAATATAAATAAAGTAAAAGAAATAAAACCTAACTTCATTAAAAAAAAAAAAAAAAAAAACTATTGATCAATAATAATTACATTAAACTATTCTCTCGATACGAATCGAAATAAAATTTTCAAACTTAATGAACTTAAAATATCTGTATTATGCTAAGAACAGACTTGTGGATGGTTCAGCTTGGAGGTTATAATAATGATGAATTTGGTGCGTTCCCTTGTTTTACATTCCATTGTCAATATTGGATGGTTCCACAAACTTATAATTAAATCGGGCCTGCCAATTTTGGATGCTTCTCCTTGGAATTTGCTTGCGTATTAGGAAGAAGACAACTTTTTGTAACTCCAGCTAGGAAACACTCTAAGCGTTTAATTAAACACTTAAATTTTGATGAGAGATTCGATTGTCCAAGGAAATTTTAATAAGCTGGTAATAGATAAATAAAAATTAATAGAGGTGTAATTTGAATTTGTTGAATCTTATTTTAAATTGTGAATATGGTATTAGGAAGAAGACTTTATATTATTTTATATTTGTTCATAATGGAGTATTTTATGTGTGATGATACATCAAGAAATTCAAAAGTTTTTTGGAAGGCATAAATGTTCTAAAGCATGAGTTGCATTAGGTAGGATATGCAAATGATATTGATGTAAAATATGCTTCCAAAGAGTCATCTTATTAAGCATACGAATAGGTTTGAAAGGTCTTGTACATGATGATATACACAACTCATAATACTTTTAAAGATCAAAATAGGAGAAGCCACTAGTTTGCAAGTTGGATGTCTACAAATACATATTAAATCTTTCATTGGTAACATTCCAAACTACTTACTAACATGTGCTATACAACAATACCATTCATATTAAATAAGCTTACAACCTATTTTCCTTTTATCATTTTATTATAAAAATATTTACATTAAAGAATATCATGTAATTACAAGCAATTCAATGGAAGAAATCCTAAGAAAATTACATTGCTGAGGAGGATTCTCTACAAGAAATCATTGGTAACTTGAGATTTTAGTAGGGAAGGGAAGAGGAGGAATGTTGACCTCAAAACTTCCTTCTAACATCTTAATCACTTTGCTCATGGTAGGTCGGTGAGATGGGTTATACTGAATACACCACGACCCCACTAGACTTAAAATTTCGGCTATGCTTTTGTCTTCTTCATCTCTTATATTTCTTTCTCTTAGCCTTTCAAACTCACCACTTTTAACTTTATTGAATGCCCATTCTAGATAGTAGAGTTTACTTTCTCTACTTGCTTGCATGTCAAAATTATTTCTTCCCCTAACCATCTCCATCACTAATATGCCATAACTACACGTATATGATCTATCAATGACCAATCCTAAATTTCTAGACCAAACCTCTAGGGCAGTGTAACCAAGAGTTTCCATGGCTTTAGGGTAAAGTACATAGCCATGTCACATTTTTATAAAGGAAACAACCAACATTGATCTAACTTTTAAACTTGAATCACTAAAAAGTGACATACATATTTTGAATGTTGAAATGATGTAAACTAATAAAATATGTATTTTTTTAAATATTTTATGTTTGTATTTTTTGAAAAACTTTAAAAATTATTTGAATATAGCTTTTTATAAACTGACACTATAATTTAGTTGCTGATAAAATGCTAAAAAATGAAGTTACATGAGACTCGATATTTATATGGTAATTTTTTTTCCTTCAATTTTTTTGTGTGTATTTATATCTTGAAACTTTAGTGCATGGATATTATTTTTTCCAAATTTTATAAATATATATTTTTATATAAATATTAATATTAAAATATGCATGTATTAAAACACAAATATTTCCATTCGACATCAACTTTCATATTAACTATTTATCTAAAATAAAATAAAAAATCCATACCATCTTGATATGAATTCTTTTATCGAGTGCACCATATTTTTTCAAAAATTTTAATAAGTTTTAGTATTTTTTCTTAACATAGTAATCAACTTAATATTTTTGTGTTGATAACTTACTTTTGGGAAAAATAAAAAAATAAATATAAATAATAATTAAACTATTAATATATATTTTAAAACTGCACTTATGGATCTATAAAAGGGTATTTTTTATATTTAAGAAAAAATATTATTTACATGAGTTGTTGAAACATCAAGTTTTTTAAATAATTTTATTTTTTAGTAAGTTGGCCTCAAAATGGCGCTACATATGTATTTAGCGAACAATTTTAGTTGGAAAAATGATGAATATATGTAACCTAGCTAGAATGAATCTTACTAGATCATATGTTTGACCAAAATTGATTTTTAGTTAAAAATACTTAAATTCACTTGTGTTGATAAGTTGTCCAAAAGTGTGACACAAATTTGTACTTTTACCCTCTAGTTAAGGAAATATGGCTTCCTTCTCTATCTACTAATTTGACTATACACAAAAACTTGCAACCTTCGGATAGAAATTGGCATCCAAGAGAACAATATTAAATGAATTTAAGTCAAAGTGTAAATTTTGGTTTGTGCATTCTTCATGTAAGTATGAGATTCCCCTTGCTGTACCCATTGCAATGGCATGTAGTTGCTTGCAATCTAGTTTAATTTTTCATCCCCATGTCGATATATTTCTCTATTGAACCATTGACCATGTATTCATAGATTAGAGATCTATTTGAACTTTGAAAACAATATCCCAAAAGATGAACAAGGTAAATGTGATGGATCCTCCCAATAGTAGCCACTTCATTCATGAATTTATTTCAACTATGTTTTGACTTGTCTTTACGATCGTAACAACTACTAGGTGTACATTAGGAAAATTACATTTAAAAACTATACCGAACCATCCTTGAAAAACGTTTATTTGCAAAATTTGTGGTGTATTGTTTAATTTAAGCATAAGAATGTCTCAAAGGAATCCCTTCATGTAAAAATTTCTCTAGTGAAGTTGGTCTATAATCGAGGGGATCCATATAAGCTCCAATTCTTGCTCCTCCTATTTTCACTCCCTCCTCTTATTTCTAATCTACTGGTAAAAAATGAATATGAGCAACATTAAAATTATAGGGATACCAAAGGTAGCTCCACATATCTTTGAAATAAAATACAAAAAATAGAAATTGAGTAAACAATAATTGTGCACACAAATTCAATAATCATCAAATTTCATTGATTTTCCTCCTATAAATTTAATATATATCTTTGAATTCTTCTTGAAAGGATTTTCCTTGATGTACTACTAAAAGACTAAGTAAAATGAAGCATTTTAGGTATAATCAAAATAAACATTTTTAAAAATCTTTAAATTTTTTAGTTGAAGATTTCTAGGTGTTACCATATGTGTGTGTACACATATATCCTCTTATCAATTTTGGGTGTCAGTATTAAGTTCATATTTATTACCAATTATTAATTAGTGGTGGTTCATAAAAACTTATCTCTAATGAGTATTTGAAATATTCATTTGACAACCTAGATAGTATTAACAATGTTATGACTTCTAAAGAAGCTCAATATCATAATCATTTGAATATCTATTAAGTACAAGTAAATGATGCAATATTAAACCCAACATCAATTGCAATTTCTCTCACGCCATCCAAAATAATTAATTTAAACTAAAAAATTGTACAATTAAGCTCCCTTAAATCGCTACTCAATATGAAAAATATTCATAGTATTATACATTATTAATTAGTCTCCCATAACCTCCCTAACTCTATGATAAATGTAAAAGCACTAAAAATGTAGTTTATGAGTAAATTTGAAGTCTAGATTTTTATGGATTTGAGTTACTTACCATGAGATTAAATTCCATAACCATTTGCCCCTCCCTTAAAAGAATAGTATCTTGATTACAAATTGATCTCATGGATATTTCACCTTGGAATTTATAATGATGATGATTGTGGTGCATTCACTTGTTTTATTATCCCATTGTTAAATTGGATGCTTCATGGAATTAAATAGAGCCCATAAAATTTTAGTTTTTCTCACACCCACGAGGTTCTCCTTTGAATTATATTATGTATCAAGAAGAAGACAAAGCTTTTGGTGACTTGTGTAATAAAGAGTGTAGGTCTTGAATAATATTGTTAGTCATAAGCTATGGTGTATTGTAGAAGCATGTTATTCAAAAGTTTAGGTATTGGTTTTGTGGCTTGGTTATAAGGTGATATATATTATAAATACAAAGAAGAAAAGGGGATGTTATTTGAATTGTTGAATTCTATTTTAAATTGTTTTTTTTATAAAGAGTATGAATGGTTCAAAACTATAAAATATTTTTACTATTTTCTTGGTACTGAAGTCTTTTGTATTTTATTTGTATCTATTAAATATTGAGTCTTACCTATGTGATGCCCCTGAGAACCATCAAAATATTGAAAATTGTTTGGAAGAAAAAAAATATTCCAAAACACGAATCACATAATCTAAGATATATAAAGAATACTACTGATTTAAAATATGTTTCCCAAGATCCACTTTATTAAGCATATGCATTAATTTGGAAGGTCTCATCATAAATTTAGACGGTGATATAGATAGCTCAAAATCATCCTATAGGTCAAAATAAGGGAAGCCATTATTTTTTCTACCAGCTACTTAAAAATACGTATTACAATGAATTTTCTTCATTGGTAACATTCTTTTCTCCTTACTGGTATGAGCTATAAAACAATGTTGGTCATATTATATAAGCCTACAATCTACTCTCATTTTATGAGAAAATGTTTATAAAAAAGACCCTTAGACGATTACAAGCACTTCATGAGAAGAAACCTTGATCAAATTACATGGTTGAGGAGGATTCACTTCCTGAAATTGTTGGTAGCAATGCTTCAATAGGGAAGGGAAGAGGAGGAATGTTGACCTCAACACTTCCTTCCAACGTCTTAATCACTTTGCTCATGGTAGGCCGGTGAGAGGGGTTGTATTGAATACACCATAGCCTCACTAAACTTAACAATTTAGCTATGTTTTGTCTTCTTCATCCAATATATTTCCTTCTCTTAACCTTCCAAATTCACCATTTTCAACTTGTTTGAATGCCCATTCTGGGTAATAGAGTTTGCTTTCTCTAGTTGCTTGCATGTCAAAGTTCCTTCTTCCTCCAACCATCTCCATCACTAACATACCATAACTATACACATCTGATCTATCAGTCACTAGACCCAAATTTTTGGACCAAACCTCTGGGGCTACATAACCAGGAGTTCCCATAGCTCAAGTGAGGGAAATATGACTTTTTTCTCTATCTACTAATTTTGCTAGACCAAAATCTGCAACCTTGGGTCAAAAATTGGCATCCAAGAGAACATTATGGGGCTTTATGTCAAAGTGTAATATTCGGTTTGTGCATTCTTCATGTAGATATGAGATTCCCCTTGCTGTACCCATTGCAATGGCATGTAGTTGCTTCCAGTCTAGTGTACTTTTGTCATCCCCATGGATAAATTTCTCTAATGAACCATTAACCATGTAGTCATAGACTAGAGCTCTTTTTGAACCCTGAAAACAATAACCCAACAGTCGAACTAGATGAATGTGGTGGATCCTCACAAGAGTAGCCACTTCATTCATGAATTGCTTTCGACTGTGTTTTGACTTGTCTAGGATCTTAACAGCTACCAAATGTCCATTAGGTAACTTACCTTTGAAAACAGTACCAAACCCTCCTTGGCCAAGTTTTTCTACAAAGTTAGTGGTGTATCGCTTAATTTGAGCATAAGAATATCTTGAAGGCATTCCTTCCTGTAAAAAGTTCTCTAATGAAGCTCGTCTTGAATCAAGAGGATCCATATAAGCTCTAATGTCTTGCTCCTCCTCTTTTAACTCTCTCCTCTTCTTCTTAATCCATTGGTAAACAATGAGTATAAACGCCATTGCAATTACAGGGATACCAACAGCAAGTCCACATATCACTGAAATAAAAACCATAAAACAGAAAATCCACATATCACTGAAATAAGATCCATAAAATAGAAATCAAGTAAACAATAATTATGCACACAAGTTAAATAGTCATCAAAATTGACTGGATTACCTGCTATAATTTGTGTAGACATCTTTGACTTCCACTTGATCTTGATAGGATTTCCTTCACATACAACAAAAAGACTAAGTGGAATGAATCATTTTAAATATGGAAAAGCTTTGAAATTTTGAGTTGGAGATTTCTAGCTGTTACCATATATGTATATATATATATATATAATACCATCTATCCTCTTACTGGTTTTGGGTGTCAATATTGAGTTTCTATTCATTACCCATTATTAATTAGCGATGGTTCATAAAAACTTATCTCTGATGAGTCTTTGAATTATTCATTGACACTCCACATAATGTTAACAGTGCTACTGACTTCCAGAGAAGTTCATTCAATCACAGTCATTTGAATATCCATTTAAGTACTTGAAGGGTGCAATAATATTCCCCAACAGCTATTGGATCCTATCACTCCAGCCGAAACACTTAAATAATTTCTTTTTACAATTAAGCCCCCTTAAAGTGCTACTCCATTTGAAAAACCTCATAGTACTGTGCATTAGAAACCAGTCTTCCATAACCCCCTAACTCTATGATACATGTAAAAGTACTAAAAGTGACGTTTAAGAATAATTTCATATCTTGATTTCTATGGATTTGATCTACTTACCATCAGAACAGTTGTATCTGTGAACGTTGTGCGGACAAATGCAACCAAGCAACTCAGGCTCGTAGTATGCGCCATAACATCTCCCTCCCGATGCCTGACATGAAAGGCAAGGTTTGCTGATATTCCATTCAATTTCAAACCCCTTCTCTAGAAACTGCCGCAGATTCTTTTCAGCACTGAGGTTGTAATTTCCGTCTTCAGGAATGTGAATGGTGTACGAGGTACAATTGTCCTTATTTGACTTTAGAGTAACGCCACCGCGAGCAAAGAAGCAAGTATTTTCTGATGGATGGCAACCCAAGCACTGGACTGGCTGGAAATCATATTCGACTTGTCCCTGACATGTAAAAATTGTTCCCACTGAATATTTATCAGAAAGTCTGAAAAATGGAGAATAGAATATATTATCTCTTCCAGCATATCTCGAGCAATTGTCAAAGAGCGAAGAATCGGCGATTCGAATGGTAGTTGTGTCGTAGGATAATGTGTGAGACCTCCCAATATCCTGTAATCATTCCAGTAGTCTCCATATCCATAACGGAGCATAGTGGTTTGGTTGTCTGGGCAAAAAACGTTGGAGACGTAGTAAGGAATGTTGCAGGGTGTTTCAGACCACATCTGGAACGGATACTCGATGAGGGCGTTGTTGCAACCAGGACGAGAGCGGCTTTCGTATGATGGATATGATGGATATGCATAAGAAAATTTGACCAAGAAGCCCGAAAAGGAGGAAATGACAAGCAGAATAGAAAAGAAATCAAAGGATCTCATGATTTGCAGAGAAGAACAAAGAAAGTTTACAATGGATGAGGAAGTTGTAGACGATGAATACTTAAAGAAAGACAAGGTCACTCTTACAGACCTGGACGCCAACATAAGAAGGGACGACGGAAAAGAAGGATGTCCCGTCACGGGCGGGCGCGCTTCCACAAGGTATGAAAACTGACCCCATCGATTTAATCTGACCTTGCTAAATTCTGTCAGGTACGTATACTTGGTCGACTTCTTTGAATATTAATGCTTATTAGTCGATTTAATTATTATAAATCTATAATTATGGGTGGTGATTTGTAACAATTTATTTGCTCACTAATTTTAAATAATTTCTTTATCTACTTTGCTATTAATTAATCAATTAGAATACAAATAAAATTTTACTTGAATTTTTATTGCATTTTCACTTTATAAAAAAACATTGCATTTATAGAGAAATGTGGCAAGCTTATATTACATTAAATTTAATCACAACTGAAATTTAGTTTTTATATTATGTTAGATTTTAAATATTTCCTTGTAAAGATAAATAAAATTAAATTTATTTAAAAAAATACTCAAAGATCTTAACATATTTATTTTTATTTCACTTTTCTAGAGAGCCAATTATGTAGTGTCCCTCAGTTTGCTTTTGTTTCTCGCAATTACATAGATGTATTTGGACTTTATGATACTATTGATGACACTTGGTTACTGTGACACTTTGATGTTTACTTATGATGATATTTGATGACATTGTTATATTTGATGTTATGATGATATTATGGTTAGCAGATTAGTTTAATTGCTTATGTGAGTTACCATTGATATGAAGATTATGTGTTTATTGGATGTATAGTCTATCATGATTTGATATCAGTTATTGTGTGTCGATGTATTGTTGAAGGGGAATAGGGTCTCATCACTCGCTTGCCAGTGCCCTACGACGTTGCGATTTTCCCTTCACGGTGTGATTGACTGTTTTCCCTACGCACATGCTCGACCGTGTGATTTGCTGCAGGCTACAGGTACCAGGCATCAAATCCACCTAAATTGCTAGGTTTGAGCGTGCCTTAATCCCAATGGAGGTTGTTGATTCAGAGATAACATCAATTCCCCCACATTGAGCCATCGTCCTCGTCGAGGATGAGTATCTGTATGTCACACCCCGTCTATAAGGTCAGCTCGTGTTGGTTCGTCAATGTTGTCATTTTGTCTTCCGTTTCATGTATGGTCGATATTGTTTGATAGTATGTTCTTGGAGTAATGTTCATGATTGTTCCTTGTTTGATTATTTCGTTAATAAAGATTATCAAAATTTAAAAGGCTTTGGATCAATTAAATAAAATCTTTTATATAGTTTATGCCTTGATTAAATAAATTATTACTTAAGGCCCTTATTTCATTTTAATAAATTAAACTTTATGATTTAAAATGAAATATTTAAATAAATATATATTAATTTAATGGGATTGTGCAAGCAAATTGTATGAGAAATTAAATTAATAAACTAAATATATTAAATAATTAATTAAGTGTGTGCAATTGCAAGTGATGATTTAAAATTATAAAAATTAAAACAAGTTGAGAAAATTGTGAATTGTGGGGAAGAATAAAAGAAAAATAAATTAATTAAATTAAGAGAGGATGTAGTTACAGATAGTGGAGGATAATAAATAAAGTAGTGGAGTTAACTTCAGAGGGGCTTTTTTATTATTTTTGAAACTAATTTGCATTTGTTTCAGAGAGTTTCTTGTTCTTGAATTGGTTTTCTGGTTCTTGAAACTTCTTGGGGTTTTTGGAAGCTGGAAGTAGGAATTTTGCAGTATTGTGGAGTCTCAGAAGGAGTAGAAGCTGGGAATTGGAAGAGTTTTGCATCAAGTCTTCAGCTCTGTCAAGCATATACACCAGGTTCCATTATAATCCTTTCATTTTAATGTTGAAATAGAAATGAATAATACAATTGTGCTATCTGAAACAAAATGAATGTTTGAATATGAGTTGTGTTTATTCCATAAGCTTCATCCAACCTTGGGGATTCTTTCTTTCACAACATTCTGTTGTTTCCGTTTACTACTCTATATTTTTCCCCAATCTGTATCTCAGATTGTATTCCTTTCAGGATAGTGGAATTGGGAGCCACTGTCTATATCTTCCAAGTATTCAATAATCCTATGTTTCAATCCATAATTTGTTTCCTCTCTTTGTCACACCTCATCATTCGGTCACGGGTCTTTTTGGAGGCCGCATCTTTCATGATTGTATCTCTTAGAATTCATTATTTTTAGACTTAACTTGTAGCCTTACTCTTCCATTCTATTGCTTTAGGTTATCTTGAACTATTAATTCTTCATGTCAAATGTTGCCACTTTTATCCCTAACATCCAATTGAGTTGAGCATTGAACAAAGGACCTCCAGTAGGAATTGTGTATTATACATTGTCTCATATAGACTTTAAAATTTGAGGTTGACTGTAAGCATTTGTATATCGTTGTCTTTGCTTTGTGCTCAACCGTGGCTTTTTATGGAGCGGGGATTTTCACATTTATTTATTTGAATCTCTTAGTTTGGTGACTTCTAAATCTGGTCGCTATCTCCCTTTAAATTAGAACGTCATCCTTGCTCAGTTGCCTATCTGGTTCCTTTTAAGCACTTTGTAATTTGAAGAAGGTTGTTGGTTTCTATTTGTAGTAGTCGCCGACCCCTCTAAAACAAGGGAATTAAACTGCATCTGGTGATTTCTTTTGTTGACCAATTATGCGTTGGAACCTACAGCCACACAAGCTTTTACATTCAATCCTATCCTAGTCATGCATGCCATGCGAACTGGGAGATTCACTACCTCCTGTTAAAAGTTAATCTGCATCCTCCAACGCCTCATGTGCTATTGATTTTTGTATGATCCTTAAGTCTGCCAATCTAATTGGCTTTTTTTTTTAAAGTTGAAGTTTCTCCTGAGTCACCAATGTAACTCTCTCTGCCTTTTCAGAATCTCTCACTGCTACATATCGTCGGTGGGATTTAATCATTTGTACTGCGTGGTTGATGTGCTTGAATCCTTGCATCGTTTTTATTCACTGCCATCGCTACTCTTTCACCTAGTTAAGCCCAGTTGTTTAGAGGTTCCCAGTCAAGTTCTATAGGCATCAAATTTGATTTGTGAAACAAATTAAATCACTGTTAATAGTATATATATTTAATTGTACACAAACCATAAACTTCTAATTATGTTTTTTTTTCTTTGCATGCTTTTCCTAGCCGCGCCTTCATGGGTTTTCTCATGTTAATTCCTTAATGTATCTCAAACATAATCATCCGTAAATTCATGATGGTAGGAGCTTATACTTCATGCATCGATGCCTGTAGGTTTATAACTTACAGGTGATGTCTATTATCGCCTTTTGTGAATGGGATTCGTTCTTGTGTCGAATGGTCTATAAAGGAGTTTTGAATTGTAATGAATTGAGCTTCATTTTGTAATTATATATATATACAACACATGTACACTCAGTATATTGTATTACTTGCTCTGATCAGCGCACAGTGCGCTTTGGTCAACAAATTGTACTTATGATGTTTCTTTAATAAAAAGTGGACATATATACAAGAAGAGATAATAATATTTTTGTGAAGTACAATTATGTATTTGGTAATTAAATCAATCCTTATTTATTATTCCAACATACATACATACATACATACATACATACATATATAGCATTACTAAGTAGATGTGAGTATTAATGTGTTATAGTTAATTAATTGTGTTATAAATGAAAAGAGTGAGTTATGGTATTAGATTGGTTTTAGTTTTGATGAACATTTTGAATCTAGAAATGATTATATTATGAAAACACTATGCCTTCCCATTATTTAGTATTTGGCCAACTTGATTAAATGTGATTGAGTAATCAATGTCACGATATTGAAGTTTGGATGAACCATACTCTAAAATATACCTTTCTATTATTTCTTGAATTGTTTTGTGAAGCATTGTGATTGGAGTTTTGATCAATGTTTATATAATCTTGCAAAGTGAATGGCTATTATCTTTGTAATGAATGTGGGTGTTGTTCAAATGTGTAAAACTTTATGTAAGTGATTATTGGGAGTCTTCTAGAGGCTAGGGGGGGCTATTTTCTTGATGGAATTTTTGGATAATCCTTGTGTTGATTAT
This sequence comes from Sequoia sempervirens, assembly GCA_007258455.2. NCBI lineage: Eukaryota > Viridiplantae > Streptophyta > Pinopsida > Cupressales > Cupressaceae > Sequoia > Sequoia sempervirens. Next base: position 34,743 of record VDFB02063816.1, on the reverse strand, counting down.
TTTGAATTAAGTGAGTATGGTTGGTTATCAACCCTACATAGTATGTTCACCTATGTCGTTGGAACCTTTGGAAACTTGTGAGTGGGAAGGGTTATGCCTCACCATGTTGTATTGTTAATGAGTTTTTGTGATTGTGCAAGTGGCTTGCTCTTTGATTTTATTGGGGTTTTCTTGTTGTCAGTAGGGCAGTGGCTCTCAATGGGGGTTGACACATAAAGTGGCGTCTGGGTAACCCATGTGGGAGTTTTGTAATTAAGTGATAACCTAAAATGGGGATGTGTAGTAATAGCACTAATCAAGATAATTTAATTCCCTGCTCATGGCTCAAGTGCTCGTATAGGCTTGAAATGAGTCAAGAAGGCCTGAAATGACAAGAGAAACTGCCTTGTCATCACAAGAGGTAGATTGATTCCGCATAGGGTTGCATGAGGGGCCGAAGATCAGTAGAGGCTATCAGGGTAACCCAGGATGGGGGCTGAGGCCTAGGAAGCTCTTCTTAGGTAACCCATGCAAACTATGTGATGACACTCCTCCTATGACAAGCTAGTATCCACTTGTCTCTTGTTTCCCTTGGATGTTTGTGTGCCTCTAGAAGTGGTGTACAATCATTTAATGTTGTACTTTACTTGTTCATTATTGTCATGTTAGCCTTATGTTGTCTATTGGCTTTTATGTAATTATTGTGGTGGGACCCTTTGCTATCTCCTAGCATAGGGGGTGAACCTTTGGGTTCCACATGGTTGGGTGAAAAGTGCATGTTGTTCTCCATTGGGTTCCCTCTCCTTGTTCGTGATTGTGGTGACTTCTCCTGGATTGATAAACTCCGCATTGTGCTAGATCATATGGATCGTTACTCTTGTATTGTATCATAATTTGATGTATCATGTATCATATTTGATGTACACTCCTCACATGTATACGAGGAGATATTGATATTCAGATGTATAAATGTATAATGATGTAAACTGATGTTGAACTCTAATATGTAATGAATTGTGTAACAAATGTTATAATAAATGTAATTAAATGGTTTGATTCAAATGAACTCTGTGGAATAAATGTTATGGATGTATCATATTGAATTTACTTGATTAAATGAGATGATTAGATGTATTTCCATACTGATGTTAGAATTTATTAATGTAAGGATTTATCCTTCTTGCTAATTTAGATAATGGGAAACTTTATAGTGTTTTCACGAACGTTAGAGGACTTAGGTTAGCTTTGAGTTAATGTTCATTTACAATAATGTGTGTTTAATGCACTTCAAAAAAAAATGTTTCATTTTGGTGTTAGTGTGTTGTCCTCTAGGGTTTCATGGTGGAGGCATTACACATGGTATCAGAGTGCAATTTCAAACACTGGGTGCTCTGGGTATATACAAGAGCCCATTAAGTTGTGTTAGTTTCTTGGACATTGAAGTTTACGTTTCCCTTGTTGACCTTGTCTAACACCTTGAACTTGTTTTTGGTGGTGTCTATGTAGGATTATGCCTAGAGGTCAGGGTCAAGGTCGAGGGCATGGTAGAGGTCATGGTGGTGGCTATGGGGCTAATTGCCAAGACTCCCCTCCCCATAGTTCTCGCAAGTCAGATCGTGAGGAACAATAGGGTTCATAGAAAAATCAAGCACGTGGAGGACAAAATCTAGATCGGCTAGGATTGGAGGGCACAAAGTTGCATCACTTATTAGAGGACGTTCTTTCCCATCTTGGTCTGAGGTAGGAGGGTGGGAAGTTAGTGATTAGAGAGAGAGTGAGATCTCCCAAGAGGAGAGAGTTAGCAACTGAGTAGGATGCCATATTAGTTGGTCATATGAGGGGCCTTCTTCGAGCACATCCTTCGACATTTGATGGGACCAATAGTGGTTTAGAGGTAGAGACTTGGTTAATTGATCTGAATATATGTTTTGCTATGCATCCCTATGGTAGCAATACAAATGCCAGGTGCACTATTATGCATATTTGAGGTTTTTCTTCCACGTGGTGGCATGTGGAGGAGCAAAAGCTCCATTTGGATATAGATGTAGTCTTATAGGAGATGTGCTTAGAGATATTCAGAGCTTAGTTCTTGTCTGACCATTGGCGACAGTGTTGTGTGAACGAGTTCCATGAGCTGAGACAAATGGCAATGTTAGTTGAGCAGTATGAGTAGAAATTCTTTGAACTTAAGTAGTATGCTAGCATTGGAGATGATGAGGGTATGTTAGTAAAACACTTTATCAAGGGTTTGAATGCCTGTATTAGTAGTGACCTGTTTGGGTGTTTGAGCCGAAAACCATGGAGGTAGCTATGGAGAAAGCTCAAATAGTTGAGGAGAATTTGGCTATGGCTTTGGGTGCTTAGACGGGGGTTCAAATTGGTAGTGCACCCTTGGTAGGTTTTAATTCTCAGGGTGGTCAGAGTCAGTCAACAAGTCCATCTAGAAGTCAGTAGGCACCCTCTAAGGGTGGTCAATAGCAACATCAGCAATAGCACTCTCAGTCAAAACATAAGAACTCTCGATCTTGATAGGGTGATAGGTTTCAATCAAGGAGAGATAAGAATAGGAGGAGAAACAAGCATTATCGCTCTGATCAACCAGCCAAGAGTTCATAGTCTACAGTTAACAGGGGTAGTGTTCAGTAGTCTAGTGCACCTCCAAGAGGTAGAGGTTTTGGTAGAGGTACAGGGTGCTTCTCTTGTGGTTAGCAGGGTCATATTGCTCAACAGTGTCCTCATAAGGGCACATCAAGATTTACTCAGAGAACAATGACTTTAGAGCTGATAGTAGGGAATGCAGGTAGATCACAAATAGTTTTTGTTGTGGTTGATAACCACCAGGCCGAGCACCAGGGTACAGTGGTTGAGACATCAGGTGTGTTATAAGGTAGTAGAGTTTCTATTCTCTTTGATTTAGGTGCATAAGATTCCTTTATTGCTCCTTTTGTAGTAGCGCAATGTGGACAGATGGTAGCGAAGTAGGACGATAGGTGGCAATTTGAATTGGCCTTCGGTGCTAAGGTTACTGTTGAGTCTCTTGTTCGTGTTTGTAGTTTGAGGATTGGGTCTCTTGACACCATAGTTGACCTTCGTATTATTCCCCTTGGGTCATATGATATTGTATTGGGCATGGATTGGTTAGAGACTCACAGAGCATTCATAAATTATCATTGTAATTCAATGCAACGTGTATATGATTTTGGAAGTGAGCTTGAGGTAGTTGGGGTTCAAAGACCTATTTCCTTGAGGATGATCTTAGCTATGCAGCTGAGGAGGTGTATGCGATAGGGCTGTCAGTTATTTGCAGTGACAGTTAATATTTTGGAGTTAGGGGAGAGTCAGGATGAGGTGTCACTTGATAGTCATCCCATTCTTAGATAGTATGCTGATGTCTTTCCTAGCGAGATTCTAGGGATGCCACCTAAGCGTGACATCAAATTTAACATAGATCTTGTACCTGGAGCTAAGCCCATTTCATGAGCTCCATACTAGATGACCACTCAGGAGCTTAAGGAGCTCCGATTACAGCTTGAGGAGTTATCAGCAAAGGGATTTATTCATCGTAGTGTCTCTCCTTGGGGAGCACTGGTGATATTTGTGAAGAAGAAGGATAGGTTCCTTCGATTGTGCATTGATTACCGACAGTTGAATAAGGATACAATAAGGAACAAATATCCATTGCCGAGGATCAATTATCTATTTGATCAGATCAAGAGTGCTAGAGTATTTTCGAAGATTGATCTTAATTCAAGGTATCATCAGTTGCACATCTTCGAGCCAGATATCCATAAGACCTCAATCCATATTTGATACAAACATTAGAAGTTCACAGTTGTTCCATTTGGTTAACGAATGCACCCTCAATGTTTATGCGTTTGATAAATGGTGTGTTTCGCACCTACCTTGACCGATTTGTCTTGGTGTTTTTAGATGACATATTGATCTATTCGAGGACCATGGAGGAGCATGAGGATCATCTAAGGTAGGTGTTACGGTGTTTGAGGGAGAACTAGGGTAAAAGCACAAAGTTGTGCCACACTTTTAGCCAAATTATTAGCACAACTGAATTTAAGTATTTCTAACTAAAAATCAATTTTGGTCAAATAGATGATCTAGTAAGATTCTTTCTAGCTACGTTAGATACTTCCACAACTTTTTCAACTAAAATTGTTGGCTATAAATATATGGAGCACCAATTTGAGTCCAATTTACCAAAAAAAAAATTATTTGAAAAACTTGAAGTTTCAATAACTCTTATTAATGTAAATAATTTTTAAAAAAAATATAAAAATAACCTTTTGTAGATCCATAAACTTGTAGTTTTCAAAAATATATTTTATTTTAATAATTTAATAATTATTTCTATTTCTATTTTTTATTTTTACCAGAAAAGATTATCAGCACAAAATATTATGTATATTACCATGCCAAGGAAAAATACTAAAACTTATTGAAAAAATTGAAAAAAATATGATGCACTAGAGAAAAGAATATACTTCAAGATGGTATTTTTTTTTCATTTTAGATAAATATTTAATATGAAAGTTGACATCCCATGGAAATGACTATTTTTTGATTCATGCACATTTTAATATTTTTTTAAACATATATATTTATCAAAATTGGAGAAAAATATATCCATGCACTAAAGTATCAAGTTATAAATACAAACAAAAAAATCAATTTAAAAAAAAAAAAAAATTTACTATAAAAAGTTTGATGTCTTATGCAACTTAATTTTTCAGCATGTTAACAACAACTAAATTATAGTGTTAATTTATTAAAAACTAGTTTAAAATAAATTTTTATTTTTATTTTTTAAAATAAAAACATAAAATATACTAAAAAATACTTATTTTACTAGTTTACATCATTTCAAAATTCAAAACATATATGCTACTTTTTAGTGGTTCAAGTTTAAAAGTTGGATACGTGTTGGTCATTTCCTTTATAAAGTGTGACACAAATTTGTGCTTTTACCCACCAACTGTATGCAAATCTAGCCAAATGTGTGTTCTTTCAGATGGAGGTGAAATATCTGGGTCATGTTATCTCTGGTGAGGGAAAATCCATGGATCCTTCAAAGATCCAAGCTATCATCGATTGGCCTACACCCACTAATGTTGCAAAGGTTTGCAATTTCATGGGGTTAGCAGGTTACTACTGATGGTTTGTACAAGGGTTTTTGAGGATAGCTCACCCTATCACTTCTCTTCAAAGGAAAGGGAAGAAATTTATTTGGTCAGAGTAGTGTGAGGCAACTTTTCAAACTCTTAAGGAGAGATTGACCAATGCACCTATCTTGGCTATTCTTGATCCTACTAGGTATTTTGTGGTTTGCACAGATGCTTCCTTGGAGTGTTTAGGAGCTATGTTGATGTAGGATGGTTGCATGATTGCCTATGAGTCTCACAAACTCAAGGAAGATGAGTTGAACTATCCTACACATGATCTTTCATAGTTAGCCGCAGTGATTCATGCTTTGAAGAGATGGATGAACTTTCTTTTGGGGCATTGGTTTGAGCTGCATAGTGATCACCGTAATTTGTAGTATATTTTCACGCAGCCTAATTTGAATGCGAGATAGAGACTGTGGATGGAGTTCTTATGCGAATATGATTTTGAGGTGAAATTCATTCAGGGAAAGGAGAACGTGGTTGCAGATGCACTTAGTAGGTGGAGTCAGAAGCTATTGATAGTGACTCTTGGTGTGGATTTGAGGAGTCAGATCCTTTCAGCACTTCCCTTAGATAGTTGGTATCAAGAGGTGAGGACTGAGGTGGAGTCAAGAAGAGCTTTAGAGGGTAGATTTGTAGGATATTCCCTTGAGTTAGATGGTTTGTTATGATGTTTGGGTCATATTTATGTACCTTCCTTAGGAGATCTTTTTACTTTGATCATGTTAGAGGCGCATCAAACACCTTATTCAGCTCATCTAGGTGTTAAAAAGATGAAAACAAATCTTTGATAGCTATACTTTTGGGCTAGAATGAGGAGAGATATTTTTTATTTTGTGTTGAGATGTCTGAAGTGTTAGAGAGTGAAGGTAGAACACTAGCATCATGCAGGACTTTTGTAGCCTCATCTAGTTCCAAAGTGGAAATGGGATATTATCTCTTTGGATTTTATTGTTGGTTTTCCCATTTCTTCTCGTCAACATGATGCCATTATGGACACTATGGATAGGTTGATGAAGGTAACACACTTCTCTCCTGTCTAATCCTCATACAATGCTTCATCAGTGGCCAGAGTTTTCATGGAGGACATTGTCAGGCTACATGGTATTCCTCGCTAGATTATTTCAGATAGGGATCTAGTGTTTTCTTTAGCTCTTTGGACATCCCTACAACATGAATTGGGGAATCAGTTGAACTTCAGTTTAGCTTATCATCCAGAGACTGATGGGCAGAACGAGAGGGTCAATCAGATCCTTGAGGGTATGCTTTAGATGTATGTCATGGATCAATAGTTGCGTTGGTAGGACTACCTATATCTAGTGGAGTGTGCATACAATAATAGTTATCACAGTTCTATTGGCATGCCTCCTTTTCAGGTGTTATATGGTCATCCGTGTCGAACCCCGTTGAGTTGGGATCATTTGGAGGATAGGGTTCTTCTGGGTCTAGAGATACTTTAGGATATGGAGGAGCAGGTGGTTCACATTAGGGAGCATTTGGTGGCAGCCCAGGATAGACAAAATAAATATGTCAATTCTCACAGGGTGGACCATCAATTCTTAGTTGGTGATCAGGTATTTCTGCGAGTGTGTCCACGAAAGAGTTTGATCCATTATGGAAAAGGCTCTAAACTCACACCATGATTTGTTGGGCCTTTTGAGATCTTGGAGAGTATTGATCCTGTAGCATACCATCTTGCTTTTCCACCTAGTCTCTCATGCATTCATGATGTATTTCATGTTTCAGTTCTCATACCTTATTATCCAGATATATCTCATTTCCTTGATTGGAATGCATTACAGGTAGAGGATTGGAAACTGGATTTGGAGCCCGTGGGCATCATATAGCACATGAAACTCACACTCAGGGGACAAGACATTGAGTAGGTCAAGGTCCAGTGGGATCCAAATGATGAGTCTTTTGCTACCTAGGAGGATGCTACCAGGATGAGAGAGTTATACCCATATCTGTTTGTAGGCTTCCAGGAGTAAGCCTGGTCCTAGGGGGGGATGTAGTGCCCCTCAGTCTTCTTTTGTTTTTGGAAGTTACATAGATGTATTTGGACTTTATGATAGTGTTGATGAATAAATTAAACTTTATGACTTAAAATTAAATATTTAAATAAATATATATTAATTTAATGGGATTGTGCAAGCAAATTGTATGAGAAATTGAATTAATAAACTAAATATATTAAATAATTAAGTGTGTGCAATTGCAAGTGATGATTTAAAAATTATAAAGCTTAAAACAAGTTGAGAAAATTGTGAATTGTGGGGAAGAATAAAAGAAAAATAAATTAGTTAAATTAAGGGAGAATGCAGTTATGGATAGTGGAGGGTAATAACTAAAGTAGTGGGAGTTAACTTCAGAGGGGCTTATGGATTATTTTTCGTGAAACTAATTTTCATTTTGTTTCATAGAGAGTTTCTAGTTCTTGAATTGGTTTTCTCTTGTTCTTGAAACTTCTTGGGGGTTTTTGGAAGCTAGAAGTTAGGATTTTGTAGTTTTGTGGAGTCTCAGAAGGAGTAGAAGCTGGGATTTGGAAGAGTTCCGCATCAAGTCTTTAGCTCCGTCAAGCATATACATTAGGTTCCATTATAATCCATTCATTTTAATGTTGAGATAGAAATGAATAATGCAATTGTGCTATTTGAAACAAAATGAATGTTTGAATATGAGTTGTGTTTAGTCCTTAAGCTTCATACAAACTTAGGATTCTTTCTTTCACAGAATTCTGGTGTTTCTGTTTACTATGTATTTTCCCCAATTTGTATTTGAGATTGTATGCCTTTAAGGATTGTGGAATTAGGAGTCGTTGTCTATATCTTCCAAGTATTCGATAATCCTATGTTTAAAAATCATCATGAGATAACTCTAGCCGCTGCTGTATTTCAATCCATAATTTGTTTCACTCTCTCTATCACACCTCATCATTTGGTCAGGGGTCTTTTTGGAGGTCGCATCTTTCATGTTCATATGTCTTAGAATTTGTGAGTTTCAGACTTAACTCGTAGCCTTACTCTTCCATTCTGTTGCTTTAGGTTATCTTGAACTATTAATTTTTTGTGTCAAATGTTGCCACTTGTATCCCTTACATCCATTTGAGTTGAGCATTGAATAAAGGACCTCCAGTAGAAATTTCATATTATACATTGTCTCGTATAGGCTTTAAAATTTGAGGTCAGCTGTAAGTGTTTGTATATCATTGTCTTTTCTTTGTGCTTAGTCATGGCTTTGTATGGAGGGGGGTTTTCACATTTTTTTATTTGAATCTCTTAGTTTGATGACTTCTAAATCTGGTCGCTATCTCCCTTTAAATTAGAATGTCATCCCAACTCATTTTCCTATCTGGTTCCTTTTAAGAAATTTGTAATTTGAAGGTCACTAGTTTCTATTTGTAGTAGTCATCAAACCCTCTAAAAAAAGGGAATTAAACTACATTTGGTGATTTCTTTTTTTGACCAATTGTGCACTGGAACCTACAACCACACAAGCTTTTACATTCAATCCTATCGTAGTCTTGCATGCCATATCTTGGGTGTTGGAAACCAATGCGAACTAGGAGATTTGTTACCTCCTGTTAAAAGTTAATCTGCATCCTCCAATGCCTCATGTGCTATTGAGTTTTGTATGATCCTTAAGTCTACCAGTCTAGTTGGCTTTTTTCTTGAAAGCTTAAATTTCTCCATAGTCACTAGCATAACTCTCTTTTCCTTTTCAAACTCTCTCATTACTACAGATCGTCCATGGGATTTAATCATTTGTACTGCATGGTTGATGTGCTTGAATCCTTGCATCATTTTTACTCACCATCACTGGTACTCTTTCACCTAGTTAAGCCGAGTTGTTTAGAGGTTCCCAATCGAGTTGTATAGATATCAAATTCGATTTGTGGAACACATTAAATTGCTGTTAATAGTATATATATTTAATTCTGCACAAACCATAGACTTCTAATTATGTTTATTTTGTTTTGCATGCTTTTCCCAGCTGCACCTTTATGGTTTTCTCATGTTAAATCTTTAATCTATCTCAAACATAATCATCTATAAATTCGTGATGGTAGGAGCTTATACTTCATGCATCGATGCCTAGAGGCTTATAACTTACTTGATGTTTGTTATCGCCTTTTGTGAATGGGATTCATTCTTGTGTGGAATGGTCTATAAAGGAGTTTCAAATTGTAATGAATTGAGCTTCATTTTGTAATAATATATATATTTATATATATATATACAACACATGTGCATTCAATAATATTGTATTACTTTCTCTGATTAGTACATAGTGCACTTTGGTTAGCAAATTGTACTTATGACGTTTCTTTAATAAAAAGTGGATATATATATATATAGAATTTTGTATTTTGTATTTAAATCAATCCTTATTTATTATTCCAACATACATATATATGTATGTATATACATAAATTATATAAATAAATAAATATATATATATATATATATATAGCAATACTAAGTAAATGTGAGTATTAATGTGTTATAGTTAATTGATTGTGTTTTAAATGAAAAGAGTGAGTTATGGTATTAGATTGGTTTGAGTTTTGATGAACATTTTGAAACTAGAAATGACTATATTATGAAAACACTATACCTTCCCATTATTCTATAGTTGACCAACATGGTTAAATGTGATTGAGTAATTAGTGTCACGATATGGAAGTTTGGGTGAATCACTCTAAAATCTACCTTTCTATTATTGCTTGAATTGTTTTGTGAAGCATTGTGATTGGAGTTTTGATCAATGTTTATATTATCTTGCAAAGTGAATGGCTATTGTCTTCATAATGAATGTGGGTGTTGTTCAAATTTCTAATCCTTTATGTAAGTGATTATTGGGAGTCTTCTAGAGGCTAGGGGAAGTTTTCTTGATGGAATTTCTGGATAATCCTTGTGTTGATTGTTTTGAATTAAGTGAGTATGGTTGGTTATCAACCTTGCATAGTATGTTCACCTATGTGGTTGGAACCTTTGGAAACTTGTGAGCGAGAAGGGTTATGCCTCTCCATGTTGTATTGTTAATGATTTTTTATGATTGTACAAGTGGCTTTCTATTTGATTTTATTTGGGGTTTATTGTTGTTAGTAGGGGAGTGGCTCTCAATGGGGGCCTGCACACAAAGTGGCGCTTGGGTAACCCATGTGGGAGTTTTACATAATTAAGTGATAACCTAAAATGAACTAGGGGGGATGGGTAGCAATAACACTAATCAAGATAAGTTAATGCCTCTCTCATGGCTCAAGTGCTTGTATAGGCTTGAGATGAGTCGAGAAGGCCTGGAGTAGCAAGATCAACTACCTAGTCCGCACGAGAGGTATGTTGATTCTGCATAGGGTTGCATGAGGGGCTGAAGATTAGTAGAGGCTACTAGGGTAACCCAGGATGGGGGCCAGGGCCTAGGAAGATCTATCTGGGTAACCCATGCAAACTATGTTATGACACTCCTCCTACAAAAAGCTAGTATCCCCTTGTCTCTTGTTTCCCTTGGATGTTTGTGTGCCTCTGGAAGTGGTGTACAACCATTTAATGTTGTACTTTACTTGTTCATTGTTATCATGTTAGCCTTGTGTTTTCTATTGGATTTTTCCTAATTATGATGGTGGGACCATTTTCTATCTCCTAGCATGGGGGGTGGACCTTTGGGTTCCACATGGTTGGGTGGAAAGTGCATTTTTCTCCATTGGGTTCCCTCTCCTTGTTCGTGATTGTGGTGAATTCTCCTGGATTGAAGACCTCTACATTGTGCCAACTCATCTAGATTGTTACTCTTGTATTGTATCATAACTTGATGTATCATGTATCATACCTTATGTACACTCCTCACATGTATACGAGGAGATATTGATATTCAAATGTATAAATGTAATGATGTAAACTGATGTTGAACTCTAATATGAAATGAATTGTGTAACATATGTTATAGTAAATGTAATTAAATGGTTTGATTCAAATGAACTCTATGGAATAAATGTTATGGATGTATCATATTGAATTTACTTGATTAAATGAGATGATTAGATGTATTTCCATATTGATATTAAAATGTATTAATGTAAGTGTTACCTAATTTTCAGCTTTCAGCTGAAATTAGGTAACTTAGTGTTTATTCTTTTTGTATTGTTTATTTAAACATTGAAATTATAAACCATAGTCTGCTAAGTCAAGTCATCAATATGCATGAAAAAGATTGTCAAATGAAATAGATTACATTTTTATTCCAATGTTGCAATCACAACAAATGAGAAAAGTGAACCATATTTGCTACAAATGTAATCTTTATTAATAATCATGAAGTGTACATGTCCCTCACAATTCAAGAGACTAACTTTATTTATTCAATGAAAATAAAGAATAGTTTATACATGAATAAGTAAAAAAATAGAATGTGCATATAAGGATGGAGACCAATCATTGCCTGAGAATGACTAGTTTTGAAGGTGTCATCTCTTCCTACTGCTAACCTTGAGTTGCTTGTGTCCTTCCTAGCTGCGTAGTGCTCCTATCTCCTGCATATGGCAATCACAATGACAAAGCAATGCTCTGAGCAATGAAAGATTTCAAACCTTACATGAACACCTACCTATGCATGTATAAAATGATCCCTAAGTGCATTAAATAAGCATTCAAACCTTGGATGTCCTAGAAAACAATGAAGTCATCAAACACATCCAAAATATGCATCTATTTTCTAACTTGTTTGCTTCATGTGCAAATTTAGGACAAGTCTTATTACTATTTTGATTCAGTTAAATGCAACATGTGGGGGAAATGTGGCTCCCATGAGGGTAGAGCTCATCAAAGATATACATGTTATCAATGCATTAAATCAATATGGAATCACACCAGTTGATCAAATTTCATTATCAGATTCAAAAGATGCATCAATTTCAATTATGCATCTATTAAATAATAAGGGAGAAATCCAAAGCATTGTTAGGTCCCTCTCACCTTAACCCTATTGGACAACCACACATCACATAGGATGGTGAGCTTTTAGGTCACTAACATAGTTGGCATGTGTTTTCCCACTAGGATCAAAGTGAGGAGACAGTGTTATGTGTTGCACATGATTAAACAACAAGCAATTTTTGTGGAGCCATGAAGTTTGGGGAAGTCCTAAAGGAAAAATCATGCTACATTTTATACAAGAACAACGACAATGAGTGCATGCAATTGGACATCAATGGAATTCATCACATTCATTAGGGGAATAAGTGAATCATGTTTTTCACATTAATAGTGAAATGATACTGTGGAAAAGATAAGCTTGTGAATGAGGTAAGTAGACAATTCCCAACAGAGGAAACAATTCAAGATATGTTGCATAGTCTGCAAAAAGGTTATGAGAAAGGGCATCATTTTTGTGGAGCAACCTATAGAGAGCTTTAGTTTCGATTGTCACACTCTCATGAAAGCTCATTCATATTATAATCTTGCATGATGATTAGAAAAGACATTTTTTAAAGGTTCTGTGAGGGAATAACGTGAAGTACATGACCAAGTCATCATATCAAGGTGCTTTCCTAGGATGAAAAAATCCAGAGGTCTTCTTCAAATAGGACACCCACAACCTGAAAGAAATCCCATGTTACATCCAAACCTGCTAAGTTCATTCACAGCTTGGCATTAGGGTGAAAATTTGGATCCCTAACAGTAAGGATTTATTTTTCTCACTAATTTAGATAATGGGAAACTTTGTAGCATAGTCACGGGCCTTAGAGGACTTAGGTTAGCTTTGAGTTAATGCTCATTTACAATAATGTGTGTTTAATGCACTTAAAAAAAATGTTTCATTTTTGGTGTTAGTGTGTTGTCCTCTAGGGTCTCGTTGCGGGGCGTTACAAAATATAATATTTTTATTTGAATCACAATTTTTTTTACCATTTCAACTTAAATCCATCAAAAAATTGATATATAACTAAATGACCTATATAATTAACTAGGAAATATAATATGTGTAAAAGCAAAATTATGAATGTCATTCCTTTATCAATTTATCTCCTTACATGTCATACAATTTTTTGTTTTATAAATTAATGTATGCAAACAATGGACAATGATGGTAAATGGTAACAAATTTGGGTTGGAATTTTCAAGAAGTGGTGCAACTATCTTTCCAAGTATACCCTATATTTTTTATTAGATTTGTGTGTCTTATCTAGCTACGATTTCTTGTAAATTTAAAAAAGTATACTATATCTTTGTATCCCAAAGATAATATTATTTCTCATAGTAGTAAAATTTGATAATAATATATATATATATATACATACATTTATATTTATGCATGTATTTAGTCTAGATCTATGTCTCATAAACATATAGACATATATTTGTGTGTAGTTATATTCATGTGTGTATTTATTCCAAATTCTTCTCTTTTGTGGTCTCCTTTTCTCCATCCTTGTTTGTGTTTCTTCATCCTATTGATGTGTGGTTTCCTTTTTATTTATCTTCCTTGGTAGTTTCTATTTTTCTTAATTTTATCCTTGTGTTATTGTCATGTCCCCCTTTTCCAAGAAACCAGGTAAAGGGAAAATTCTAGGAATCCTACCACATTTCATCATAAAACATCCTCTCGGCTTACAAAAGGGAACAATAGATAAAAATAGGTACCTATACACATTGTACATATCTCATGATAACTAGTCAAAGAGGATGGAAGTTACCATAATTAGGAGGTCTCTAGTCTAGGCTCAACATACTGGAGTAGGATCAATTCTAGGAATTCCTTTGCATTCCTCCATAGGGGCACATTCTGGCTTGCAACTTGGAACCTAGTATCTACGATGACACCTGCACATCATATCCAAAGATCATGGAAAAGGGTTCATGTACTAGGAAGATAACGTTGATAGAAGATGACCATACTAGACTCACAACATCCAACTCCTCAAATGTAATTGATGGGGCACCTTCAAATGTGTGGTGTTAAGCTTGAGGCACTAGAAAGGAGGAAGGGACCCAGGAGTCTTGTGGTTAGATCTACAAGATGATATGTTACCCGATGATGCATAACCAATGGCCTTAGGGCTGATCTAATGTAATGTGTGAGAATGTAATTTATGGGCTTTGGCACCAATTTGGCTCAATATTGACTTGCTCCTCTAGGGAGAGTGATAACATATAAATTTAGGAAGATAGTTCATGTGGAAGCATTGATTATTGTGACACTTCTTGTAAAATTGGGGAAATTGTGTTCTAATTACTTATGTGGACAAAAAATCATAGGATTTTGTGATCATTGGATGAAAACCCAACGATCACCAAGATCAGAGTTAGAAATCCCTTTGGTTCTTTAGGGAATTCTCATTTAGGGATTACATGTAGGCTTCAAGGTATTAGTAGGGAAGTTAGTAGGATTGTTGTGGATCTGTGTGCACCATTTCAGATTAGTATTTGTAGTCGTTGTGAGTTATAATTAATATTTCATGTCTATGGATGTAAATCTAAATCTCTTTCAATATATCAAGTGATCTTTGGAGTCTATATTTTTAAAATATTGGTTTAATTCATTAGATATATCCACATATTCATTTTTATGTTGAAAAATGTAATTAAGAGACATTACAATAGTATTGGAGCATGATTCTATAAGCCTGTAGGGTTTTCTAATGATTAATGATCCCAAGTGATAGAGCAATCATATACCTAAGGCGAGAGAAAAAGGAGTCCCTTTTGGAAAGTTTGGATTCAGAAGAAGAAATAATATCTAAAGAAGGAGGATAAAATTCAAAGGATGATGAGGAGAGAGACAAATTATTTTCAACTATAGAAAAACTAGCAATGATCTTGGAATAAATATGGTCACCACAAAATAAGAAGGGTGCAGAAGGTAATAGAGGGGGAAACACCTTTAGATGGAATAAATTAGTGCACAACTCAAAGACAACTAAATCCATCTTCCTGTCAAATAATGAAGAAGAAGCTACCCTTATTATATCAACTGAGAGATCCCCTATTCCAGTGGTTGCAAAATGGTATGAGGATTATGTCAAACAATTTGATGCATGCAAAGCCACTATTCCATTTGAGAAGTTTATATTCATGAAAAAGACCAAAGGAGGTGATAATAAGAGAATAATGGAAAGGAGATAAAGAGGAAAATACATAAACTTTTAGCCCCTACTTTTGACAAAAGTGAAATAATCTCAGCTAGGGCTTGGTTGCAAAAATTGTAAACCTATTTCTCTCTCAATCCAATGAAGGAAAAATATGTTATTCAACTTAAATCCTACATCTTGATGGGAATGATTATGAATGGTGGTATCATGGCATAATTACACAAGGCGTCGATTAGGTAAGTACTTTTGAAGCTTTTAGTCAAAAGGTTCTTGAAAGGTTTGAGCTTAGAGATGAGGAAGAATATTTCAAGGAGCTTTCCAAGATAAAAAAAAAAAAACCACAATCAATGAGTGTTTAGAAGAATTCCAAAAGACTATAATTATGTTTCCTAACATATCAAAAAAGAGAATCATTTATATTTTCCTACAAGTACTTGAGGAACCCTTAAAGCATTGTGTTAAAGCTTTTGAACCATCAACTATGCATGATGCTATTAGGAGTTTATAGCTTGAACCCTCCATTCCCAAGAAAAATTTGGCACATCAACCCAAAGCTACTACTCCATGGAAATAAAAATGTGGTCTTTAGAAGAAAGGTTTTCATACACTAGTACAAAAGACTGCACCATCAGTACCCACTAAGAGGTTGGATAATGAAGCAAGGAATGATCTCTAGAGGAAGAAACTATACTTTTTGTGTAGGGGGAGATGGGTTCTAGGACACAGATGTCTAAGTAAGGGGAAATTTCACTATATATAAGTAACTTCTAATAAGGAATCCAAATCAAATGAATTAGAGGAGTTCCATGATCTAGAAGAACCACCTGATGAGGAAGAAAAATAATAGTAGACCAATGCCTCGACCTTACTCTTAGGTGTGCATAGATATCATCCTTTCAAGGTCTAGGGATTCCTTACCAGACAAAGATTGGTTGTGTTGATTGATGGAGGAGCTACTCATAACTTCATTGATGAAGGGCTTGTGAAAAGACTAGAGCTACATCGAAATATTTTTTAGGCTTCAATGTCACTGTGGTGAATGGGTATAATCTACCTTGTAAGGATAAAATCCAAAATTTGGACATAGTCTTTGGAGATCATAAGGTTTTTGATGATTTATATGTTATTGGTTTGGGTGATATTGATGTGATTATGGGTTTTTAGTGGCTACATTCATTAGGTGAGTACTCTAAAAACTACCAAATGATGGAACTCGAATTTAGAGTTGATGGGAATGATGGTAATAAAAGGAATAGAAAATAGGGCTCTATAAGTTGTCTCAACTAGGATAATGGAGAGGATATTTCAGAAGAGCAAAGTGGTTTGGGCTACCAACTATCTGGTAATCTCAAAAGAGCCTTTTAAAGGTATGAATAGTCAAGTTCATGTTGATATACAAAATATTTTGGATAAGTATTGTTCTTCAGTGATATAGCTCCCTAATTACCAGCACACAAAGGTTTACAACACATTGTAGAACTTGAATCTGAATCTAACCTATTCATGACCACCTCTTACCACCATCCCAAGATGTATAATGAAGATATAGGGAAATAAATTAGGGAACTTATAGGTATGGGGTATATCTTGGATCAGATTCCAATCCATTTGCATCTTTTGTGGTGCTAGTAAAAAATAAGGATGGCACTCTATGGATCTGTATAGACTATAGAGCACTCAAGAAAAGACCAAAAGAATATAGATACCCAATACCATAGATAGATGAAATGGTTGATGAATTATTGCATGGTACTTCTAAAATATTTACTTGAGGTCCAAATACCATCAAATTCACATGAGAGAAGAAGATGTTTAGAAGACTGCTTTCTGATGTCTCTATGGGAATTTTGAGTATTTGGTTATTCCCTTTGGCCTCACTAATGCTCTGAAAAAATTCCAATCATGCAAGAATCATGTCTTCAGTAAGCACCTGAGGAAGTTTTTGTTTGTTTTATTTGATGATATTTTTATTTATAGAAAGACATAAGAAGAAAATTTGAAGCACCTAGACATAGTTATGGCAATACTGGAACAACACTCTCCTTGAAAAAATGTCCAAATGTGAGTTTGGGTTAACGAAGATATTATATCTAGGGAATTTCCTATGTGCCAAAAGACTCCAGGTTGATAAACAAAAAGTACAAGATATTTTGGATTAGCCACCCCCTACCAATGTGTCTCAGTTGGGAGGATTATTTGGATTGTGTAGCTAACTATCAAAGGTTTGTCAGAGGTTTTTCTCAGCTTGCAATAGTGCTCACTAGCCTAACCAAGGAAAGAGCATTTGAATGGGTGAAGAAAGCATAAATAACCTTTGAAAAGTTGAAATAGGTAATGAGTTCTTATCTGATTCTTTCAATTACAAATTTCTCACTTCCATTTGTTGTAAAAAGTGACGCCTTCAGTGAAGGAATCATAGTCGCCCTCTCTTAGAAGGGGAATCCTATTTCCTTTGAGAGGAGAAAGTTGAAACCCTAAAAAAGAGGGTACTCAGTATATGATAAAGAGATTCTAGATATAATACATGCCTTGGAGAAGTTTTGGCAATACCTAGTGAAACAACAAAAAATAGGTTAGGGGAAAAGAGGGATTCCCCTAAAATGGTAGTATGGGTGGACTGCCAACCTTGAGGTGAGTCAATTCAAAGTGTGAATTTACAAATTTCATTTATGTGCAAGGACAAGGCTCTTGATTTTAAACAACACTTTGGGGAGTGTACCATAGAAAAAGGGCAACTTGCTTGATTTGGGGAATAGTTGATGATAAATTGGACTTAATAACGCCTTGATTTAGTGTTGTGAGGTGTTTTTCACATCCACACTAGGTCTTGTACCCTTTCAAATGCATTTAACGATGTCTTGTAAAGGTGTTGTAAAGTGTTGTAAAGGAATTTCATGCTTTTCTAGACTTAATGAACCCATGTTCCCTTAATTCAATATTATAAAATGTATTTAACTACATCTTCACATCAATCTAGAAGGTTTTTGAATTAAACTTAATGTTAATCTAGTGTTGTAATGTGATTTACACATTCACATTAGATGTTGTGCCTTCCCAGGCTGTGTGGACCTCATTTTAGTGTTGTAAAGTGTATTTAATCACATTTACACATTAAATTATATGTACCAAGACCTAATTGTATTTTACATCATTAATAGGCCCCTATTACCCCATATTGTGCATCCCAAGGAAATATTTGATGAAATACCCAACATGGTCACCATAAAAACCTTGTTTCCTAGCATCTTAGTTGGAAAAATGGTCCCTGTGGGACCCATTCCCCATCCATGGAAAATCAATCACATCCAGGTGGGACCCATTTGCCATGGGTGGCGAATGAGTCCCATTTGGCCCATTTTTGAACTTTGAGTAGGAAAAACTAAAATTTAATTTTTATTATTTTTACAAGTTAGACTTAGGGATCCAATTTATGGGAAAATAAGGTGAATTACCTATAATTTAAGTCTCAAAACCCTAAATCATAACCATTCTTCATTATTCATCCATCATTCTTTCATCTCAAGTGAAGCAAATTAGGGTTTCATCATTTCAATTCATTAAGATAGCAATTTTCATACATTCAAGGGTAGATTATTCATGTTTTGCTACATACATTCAAGATCAAACATCATGATAAGGTAATTGACTCCATTATTGCATGCTTCATTACATTCTTTCTCTATTTTGGTTTAATTACCTAAAAGGGGTTTGACCAAGGCAAACCCCCATGACCTAACATTCAACATTTCTCTATTGTCTTGTGTTTTTGCATATTTAGGCATCTTGGAGGTTTAGAAATAATTGAAGATTTCATTGTAATTTTTTTCAAGTCATCTCTTCATTGGATAAGGCTAAACATGAACAAAAAGTCACCTTCAAGCCCAAATTTGATAGTTTCTGAACCAAACCCCTGAAGAAGCGGAAAATGCAAACTGAAAGCTCCTATTTCCTCCTTTTAATCTTCAAAAATTCAAAAGTGGATTCATTCTCCATGGGTGGTGAATGAGTTCCACTTCCAGGCCCTTTTTTGGTTTATTGCATTTTTAGACATCCATTTGTCTGAAATAGGTTCTAGAGAAGTTTCACAGACATGGGACTAATTCACCCAGAATGGCGAATGAGTCCCACCAAGCCTAAAAATTAGGATCAACAATATTCCAGATGTCATTTCCAGTCTTCATCAATATCTCAGGTGCACATTTTCAGTTTCATCAAATTCTGTTGCAATTTGCATTCATTTCTAGGTGTTTTCTGCATATCACAATGCCTTTTCCAACAAGTTGCATTTCAATAGTTTTCACTTAATAATTAATATATTTTACTAATTTTCAACATTTAGATAATGGCATTTAGTCTTAATTTCATCATACATACATTAGTTTGAGTGAACCAGCTAGATTTTGGGTGTGGGATCTATCTCTCTCCTTTTAATAGGTGAAAGACCCTAAGAATGCAAGAGAAGTCCATAGAATCCACAAAATCTATGGTTCATTTTGGAAAACCTGCTTTTTGAATAATTTCTTGACTGATTTGGAGTCCATCATCATAAATCTAGCTTGCATTGACCTTGCATTAGGGTTTGCTTGATTCATTTGCACGCTAGGTGTTAAATTTTGCATTCATAAAAAGTGTATTTAGGTTGCATTGTTGGCATCTAAATTCCTTTAATTTTTTTGAAATTATGCATTTTTAACTTAGGTCTGCATTATAGCACTCAAAAAACATCAAAATCTCTCAATTTTTTTTGAAAATTCTGAAAAAAGTCCATATTGGGACTCATTTGCCACCTTGGCCGAATTAGTCCCTTTTCACCCTTGAAACTACCATTTATAGCACTGAAAACCCTATTTTTTTAGCTTCTATTTGGTGCCATCACCTAACTATATTATTTGGTCAAGTTTCTATAACATTCATTTCATTACATCTAGCCTAAATTAGCCCATTTCATGCATAGTTTAAATTTCAAGTTTGTAGAATAATCATTCCATCATGTTTTCATTACAAATTTCTATAGTTATCATCTTTCATGTTCTATTTTTAGATCTTATTGCATGTTGTAAGAGAATTTTGTTAAATGCATATGAATATGAGGTCCTTTCTCCTCTCTTTTTGTTCGTCATAGATCCCTCTCCTAGTTCCCCTTTTGTGGATGAGGTTAGTCTAGTGAAAGAAACCTTGGATAATCATAAAAATCACATTTGGTCTCCTTTTATCTCTCACACTTGTGAAGTAGATATTTTAGTGCTAGAAGAAGCAATTAATGAGAGTTTTGAAAATATGAGTTGTTTCTCTCCTCTTACCTCTCCTATTAGACATAACATTACTAAAGAAGAGGACATCACACTAAGTAATCAATATGATCACACAACACAACAAGAAGATGAGATCATAGACACATTTCTAGACATTACCTTACCTAGTCTCCATAATGATGATAATCAAACATGTTCTTCTCCTAATATCCCTCCTCGTTGCAAAGAGGATAGGTTAGTGTTAGAAGATATACCTATTCTAGATCATGAGAAAATTTCCCCTACCTTCCCTAATGTCCCTATTCTATGGGAAGATCTATTTGAAAATCATAATGGTTCTTCTCTTGATGCCTCTCACACTTGTGATGAAGCTACTTTACAAATTTCAAACTCAGATGAACATATTACAAGCTCTCCTAGTAGGGTAGATAATATGGAACAAAAGAATAAGACCTTACAAAAAATGAACGATCGAATAGAGTCTTCCCCTAATCTCCCTATTATCAATAATCAAACGAATTCAACCATTAATAACTCCCTTAGTTGTGATTAAGTTATCTTGTATGAACCAAACCTTAATTGTCACGAACATGTGGTTTTTTGTTCTCCTAAGAAATCTCCTTCTAGGGAGGATATTATGATCCAAGACAAAGATAACATTGACAATAATGATATTATGTCCTTCAAAGACAATGTAGGTCCTCTCATTCACCAAGGGATATTAATATTATTCAACCTCAACTCATCCTTTAACCCCCTTCACATAAACTTGAACTCACTCTCTACCCACCTCAAAATAATATGTTGTAGCAACCAAGTCATAATATCGTTGCTCATACATATAACACTAGAAATAATCCACAACCACAACAACCAACCCTGACACCATTACCATTTCCTAATCCTATCCCACCTAACCCTGTCTTTCCAAGTCGCAAGGAATATGGTCTTGTCGAGCAACTTAAGGATACTCCTACTAAGATATCATTGTGGGACCTTATTCAAGCCTCCCCTCACTATCACAACAGATCCAAAAAACCTTACAAAATTTTCTTGTCCCTTCTAATGTACCACCAACTGATATAGTAGCCATGATTCAAGGACTAAACGCTGACATTGTTTTCCACCAAAGTGAAATTCCCTCTTTGGATGTGCAAAAAAAAAATTAACCTTTCACGATCATAGCACAATAAAAACAAAAAGGGATAAAGAGAACTCTTGTTGATACGGGTTCTGCCCTTAATGTGTGTAGTGTGACCCTTTTGGATAGGCTTGGCATTGATCAATCAACCATTTGGCCTAATTCTTTCTCTATTAAGGTATTTGACAATATTGAAAATAAAGCGCTAGGGGTAATCATTATGCTTCTACTATTGGAGTGGTCACCTTGAATACACCAATCTATGTTATGCCATATGAAATTTCATGCAATCTTATCTTAGGAAGACAATGGATTCATGCAATGAAAGGTGTTCCTTCCAGAATCTTCATTGTAAAATGAAATACATCTACAAAAACATAGTCCATAGACTTGATGTTGATCTTGAACCTGATAGTGTCTTACAACTTGAGAAAAAAAATTTGAATTCATTAAACACATCAACATCAACTAGACCAATGGAACCTGTACACCAAATGACAACAAACAACAATTTAAACAACACATGAAGCTATTAGACGATGATTGGGGTTCCTTGGATTTTGAACATGACTTCATGGGTGAGTACAAGATCATACACAATGATTCAAATAAGGAAAATGGAAAAGTAGAGGATCCTTCAAAAGCATCCACCTCAACCACTTTAGACAAAGAAGCAAACTACACAACAAACTTTTTCAAACACAACAGTGACCAACCACCTGATTCAAAAGAAATGAAAAAGCTTTATGGAAAAGGTTATGAACTTATGAAACAACTTGGCTATAGTGGAAAAGGATGTGGTGCTAGAGAGAAAGGTATTTGTGTCCCCATCGATCCTAACACACAAGGAAAAACTCATGGTCTTGGTTATTGTCCTTTGATAGAAGTAATCAAGCCTTCCCTCAACATCAACACTCTCACACAACATTCTTCTAAGCCAACCTTAACTATAAAGCATCCTGAATTGATAGATACTAGTGGTCTTTATTGTTATCCTTTACAAATTATCCAACAACTAAATACACCTTTTATTAATGTCAATTCCATCTTTTAAGACACTAATGATTTGCATCCGATAGATTTTCCCTCCTCCTATAAGAGTGAGAATAAAATCTCGCAATCTAGAGAAACTTGCATAAGTATGACATCTAATACTAAGTAAGAGTATCTTTGACGCAAGCCATAAGACCACCTTCCACCATTGATCATTAGGGAATCTTGTCGAGACTCCTTCAAGATCACATGATCACCCTTCCCCCTAGAACTCGAAAGAAATTCTCTTACAAGACTTCATTCTGTGCCTATCATAGAGTTCATGGTCACTCCACTAATGAATGTAATTCTTTGAGTTGTATAATCTAACATCTTAAGGTGTTTGGTATTCTCCTCTCTATGGGGGGCACCTAATTCCTCTAATTGATAACGATTTTCACTCTACCATTCATCTCATAAATCATTTCAGCTCACCTTTGTCCTACACTAAGTGGGGGCAAGAGGTTAGAAAATATTTTCTTGGTATGTCACTTGTCATTGCCTCCTTTGGCTACTGGTTAACCTTTCATGAACATATAATAGCAATCTTGGGATGTGGACAACAGGCCTTAAGTTGGCTCACATGTGACATACTTCCCCTTTTCATGACATAGCTTCTAGAAAACATATGACTTGGCATAGGAATTTTCGAGTAATATCTCATGTCTCCTTCTACTTTAAAGCAATTTCTCATGGTACTGGTGCTCGCAACCACTTTAAAGTGGGGGCATACATCACCACTCACATTTCATTGTGTGCTTTTCTTTTTCTTGCAATTTCCTCTCTTGGAAGCATTAGGTACAATGTTGCCCAGGATGAGACCTTGCATTTGTCCTCTCTTGGAAACTAGATCAGACTGTTTGCACTTATCCTCTCTTGGAGACATTAAGAATGATGTTCCCTAAGATGAGACATTGCATGACCTAAGAAAAATCCCTTTGAACATTCCTTACACCATTTTCCATTAACAATTTCTATGAGTGTCAAGCATATGAAGTTTTTCTTACTTCATAGAGCTAAAAACCCATTTCCCCTTGTGGCACCTTATTAAAGTTATTAGGAGGTATAAATTTGATATGGTTGAGCGGGAAGCCCATTCAGTGGCACGACACTCCCCATAGCCACCTATTTTTTTTGTGAGTGCATACCAACTAGTGTATGTTTATCACCTTTTGGGCCTTCTCACTTAGCAAACCTCCAGGAGTTTCATCACCCCAGAGTAATTATGCATTTTCCTTTTGGAAAAACAACCTAGATTTGATCCACAACTAGTTGGACAAAGGATTGAAGGTTGATCCACCTTTTCATTTTCATCTTTCTCTTCTTCTTGGTTCTTTCCATTGCATGATTATGTATCTTGATGGTTTGACTTAGGACTATGGGTCATGGGGGCTTGATTTCCTTCTTGATCTTTGTCATTCTTTGTCATCTGCATTTGTACACTCAGATCTCTCTTGAATGTCTACTTTAGTGTGAGTTTGAAGCAAGTTCATCCTCTCACTAAAGTGGGGGCTAAATGTACCATAGAAAAAAGACAACTTTCTTGATTTTGGCAATAGATGATGATAAATTGGAATTAATAAGGCCTTGATTTGGTGTTGTGAGGTGTTTTCACATCCACACTAGGTCTTGGACCCTTTCAAATGCATTTAACGATGTCTTGTAGGGGTGTTGTAAAGTGTTGTAAATGAATTTCACGCTTTTCTAGACTTAATGAACCCATCTTCCCTTAATTCAACATTATAAAATGTATTTAACTGCATATTTACATTAATCTAGAAGTTTTTTGAATTAAACTTAATATTAATCTAGTGTTGTAATGTGATTTACACATTCACATTGGATGTTGTGACTTCCCATGCTGTGTGGAACTTATTTTAGTGTTGTAAAGTGTATTTAATCACACTTTCACATTGAATTCTATGTCATAAGCCCTAATTGACCTTTACATCATCATTACTAGGCCCCTATTACCCCATATTGTGCATCCTAAGGCATTATTTGATGAAATACTCGACATGGTCACCATAAAAACCTTATTTCCTTATTTCCTGCCATCTTAGCTGGAAAAATGGCCCCTATGGGACCCATTATCCATCCATTCCGAATCAGTCCCATGGTGGGACCCATTTGCCATGGGTGGAGAATGAGTCCCATTTGGCCCATTTTTAAACTTTGAGCGTGAAAAACTAAAATTTAAGTTTACTATTTTTACATGTTGGCCTTAGGGATCCAATTTATGGGAAAATAAGGTGAATTTCCTATAAAATCAAGTATCAAAACCCTAAATCATAACCATTCTTCATTATTCATCCATCATTCTTCCATCTCAAGTCAAGCAAGTTAGGGTTTCATCATTTCAAGTCATTAAGATAACAATTTTCATACATTCAAGGGTAGATTATTCATGTTTTGCTGCAAATATTTAAGATCAAACATCATGGAAAGGTAATCAACTCCATTGTTGCATGCTTCATTACATTCTTTCTCTATTTTGGTTTAATTACCTAAAAGGGGTTTGACCAAGGCAAACCCCCATGACCTAACATTCAACATTTCTCTATTGTCTTGTGTGTTTGCAGATTTAGGCATCTTGGAGTTTTATAAATCATTGAATATTGAATTGAAAATTTGTTCAATTCATCTCTTCATTGGATAAGGCTAAACATCAACAAAAGGTCACCTTCAGGCCTGAATTTGACAGTTTTAGAACCAAACATCTAGAGATGCAGAAAGTGTAGACAGAAAGCTCCTATTTCCATCTTTGAATCTTCAAAAATTCAAAAGTGGACTCATTCACCATTGGTGCTGAATGAGTCCCACTTCCAGGCCTGCTTTTGGTTTTCTACATTTTTCAGACACCCATTTTTCTGAAACAGGTTCTAGAGAAGTTTCACAAATATGGGACTAATTCGCCCAGAATGGCGAATGAGTCCCACCAGGCCTAAAAATCTGGATCAACAACATTCCAGATGTCATTTGCAGTCTTCATCAATATCTCAAGTGTACACTTTAGTTTCATGAAATTTTGTTGTAGTTTGCATTCATTTCTAGGTGTTTTTTGCATATCACAATGTGTTTTCCAACAATTTGTTAATAGTTTTCACTTGATAATCAATAGATTTTACTAATTAGAAGTATTTAGATAATTGAATTTAGTCTTAATTTCATCATACATACATTAGTTTGAGTTAACCACCTAGATTTTGGGTGTGGGATCTATCTCTTTCCATTAGGTGAAAGACCCTAATTGAGCAAAAGAGAGTCATAGCATTCTACACCTCATAAAATCTATGGTTTAGGGAAAAAGATCAAAAATAGAAAATCAATTCCAAAATGCAATCTACAAAGTGAAACTAATAGATTAAGCTCAATTTTTATGGAACCAGAAATCAAAATGTAGATTTGAGAAAGAAAAGATGATGTGTACCAGTCACTAAACGTTCTTTTCTAAAGCTATCTAAGGACTCATTCACCCTATGGGGAATGGGTCCTAGGTAGGGCTCTATAAAATGGTTTTTGGGTTCTCTTCTCATTTGTATGCACTCCTAGATTCTCGATTTTCATAGTCAGATAGCTAAAAATAAATCTTGCAAGTGAGTTTCCGTGAAATTACAACAATGATGACAACAAATGCAACTTTGACAACTTCTTCAATTTTTCTCCTCAAGGGATCTTCCACCTAAATCTACAAAAACAAATCAAGAGGGATTTTTATTTATTTATGGTGAATAGGGGTTTATCTTGGTCAAACCCCATTTTGGTAATTAAACCTTGTAATGAAAAAATGAAACATGAAGGAATGATGAATGAACAAATAAATGTCACAACTCACCAAAAATTTGAATGAAACTTGGAATGTAGATATGCAACTTGCATGAAATGGATTCAATGGATGTGGACCTTGATCTTGAAACTTGATTTGAAACAATGCCTTTGAATGCTTGGATGGATCTTGAACACTACATCAACATATTAACTCAAATAACATGCATGATGCAGGAAGACTTTGACATGATGAATGGATCTTGATTGCTACAATAATTCTTCAATAAATCTACTCTTGAATGCCTTGAAATTCTCTTGAAATCTCACTTTAGCTCTTGTACTTGAACACTTAAAAACTTAGATGAAACATAGTGAAATGACCTTATATCTATAGGTATGTAACATAAATTTCCCAAAATTCAAATAACACAAGCCGACATGTGAATATGGATTTGAAATCATTAAAATATTTCCAAAAACATAATAAAAATTTAGGTCCTAGGTCTAAGTGAGGACCCATTCACCCTTAGGCGAATGGGTCCTAGATCACTTACCTATAACACACATTCTCCAATGACAAGTATTATGTTATGTCATTAGTGAATGTAGGGTTTCCTCTTCAACAATTGCAAATAATTAGGCTTGGATTTGAATTAAAGGAGCTGGAATTAAAGGTAAATTCACCTCAATTAATTATTTAATCCCTAAATGAGTGTGAAAATGTAAATAAATACACTTTACAACCCCACATTAAGGCACAATTAAGTCCATTTTAATCAATAGGGCCCTAAAATAAATGTGAATATGTAGAATACATATTACAACATTAAATGAAGGCATAATTATGTCCCTTTATTATTAATTCCCAAATTAATTGTGAAAAAATGACACTTTTTCTTACATTACATTTATCCCCCACTTTAGTGAGAGGATGACCCCATGTCAAAATCACACTAAATTAGACATTCAAGACACATGTATGTAGACATGAAAAATATGCTCAATCATACAACATCAAATACCTAGAAGAGATGGGTGGTAGATCAAGCTTCGATTGTCCAGCACAATGTGGAACACATCTCGACTGTTTGTCCAAGAGGGGGGGTGGATCAAGCTTCGACTACTAAACGAGATGTGGAACAAATGTTTCGGTTGTTTGTCTAGGAACATTCACAAGCAGAACTTGATGTTTTCTATGCAAGCAATGCACACTCACTTGAGGCTAATTGAACCTCAGGCCATCCACTAGGTGACCCCCCAGGAAAGTGGCTTAGTGAGAAATTTATGCTAGGCCTACAGGCTCTCACTATACTTACCATACCAAAGCTATCCCTTTGATAACTCTAATAGGCTCTCACTGTTCTTCCATAGCCTTGATCCAATACTCATCCTTGCATGCTTCAATTACTATTTTGGATTCAACTTCAGAAAGTAAGCATAGATTTACTTGTTCTTTAGAAAATTTCCTTCTTGTCATTATACCTTTTCTCTTATCACCAATGATTTTTTCTTCAAAATGATTCTTCTACACATACTTAGGAGTTTTAAGAATATTTTCTGAAGCTTCTTCTTCTTCAACCTGCACTTCTTTTTCCTTAGCTTTTTCTTCTTCTTTGCAATAAAACTCATTTGATTCATATCCATCTATCACCCTTGAATTCTTTTGTAAATATTCATCAACCTTGACACTTGCACTCTCAAAAATATTTCTTAGCCATTTGTTGTAGCATAGGTAAGCTTTTCTTTTAGTAGAATATCCAAGGAAGATACCTTCATCATACCTTGCATCAAACTTTCCTAAGTTTTCTTCATCTCTTCTAATATAGCATTGTCTTCCAAACATTATAAAGTATTTAATAGTAGGAATCCTTCCATACCATAGGTTATAAGAAGTCTTTGTGTTTTTTCTCTTTCTTGCCATCTATTAATTATGTAAACAATAGTATGAACAACTTCTCTCCAATAGACTTCTAGTAGATTTGATTCAAGATTCATCATTGTTCTTGCATTTTCTTGAGAAATCCTATTCTTTCTTTCAACCACTTCACTTTCCTGAGGATTCCTAGGGACAGATAAATACCTCTTTATTCCACGAGTCTCATAAAAAATGTTAAACTCATTAGAGGTGAAATCTCCACCTTTGTCAGGCCTCAAAATTTTGATTTTCATATCTATTTCATTCTCAAACATAACTTTGAATCCTTTAAACTTATCCATATCTTTTGATTTTTCTTTGAGAAAAGTAACCCATGTCACTCTAGAATAATCATCAATCAATAGAATTAAATACCTGCCATATTGAAGACTTCTTACTCTGGTAGGACCACAAAGATCTGTATGCACCAATTCCAATAGTCTAATAGAAGATTACTCTTTGACTTTGAAATTTCTTCTTGCTTACTTTCCAACTTGACATTCCTTACAAATAACATTGATAGGCTTTGTAACCTTTAGCAGATCTCTCACATCTTGAACTGAACTTATTCTCACTAGGCTATCAATATTGATGTGACACATTATTCTATTCCATAGCTAACTCTCATTGATCTAATTCGTGAAAAAATAACCATCAACTCCTTTGAGTTGATAGACATTCCCATTTGTCCTTCTTCTAGCAACAATCACAATTCCAAAGCCTTTTCTAATCTCACAACCATCATCTTGAAACATAAGATTGTATCCTTTTCTACACATTTTTCCAACACTCAAGAGGTTTTCTTAAACCCTTAACATAAGGAACATCATTAGTATTATGCTTTCCATCAAAACTAGTTGAGCCTTTTCCACACATCTTAGTAGATGTTTCATGACCAAACCTAACAAGTCCATATTTTTCAAGTTTAATAATCTTACTCTTATCACCTGTCATATGATTGGAGCATCCATTTTCAATGATCCAATAGTTCTTCTCCTATCTAGCATGAAAAGTAGACACCAAAGTGCCTTCAGTAGTAGCACTTGCTTCTAGAGCCCTTTCCTTCACACATATCTTAGAGTTAGTAGAATTAGTTTCATCTTTAAATCCATGAACAAGAATTCACCATCCTCATCATCTCCATAATCAGATTCATCATCAGATATAATTGCATCTTATCTAGTTCATAATAAATTTTGTTGATCATCTTATCTTTGTTCTCCTTATTTTGTCATTCAACACTCTATTTGGACATCTTGGAGCATATTGGGGTCTATCTTTCCACAACTAAAACATTTGAAAGAAAACTTACCTTTGTACTTTCCAATGCCATTTTTCATTCTTCTCACAAAGTTAGCTTCTACATCATCAAGATCCTCCTAATCTGATTCCATAGTCTTCTTTGATTTGCCAGCCTTAAAAGTAATCTCAATTTTTGCACTACTTGTACCAAATCCTCTCATTTCAAAAGTAGTTAAAGATCCATACAAATAATCTCTGGTATATTTATTCAAATTTTGTAATTATTCAATAGAAAAAAAATTGACTTTAAGCTTTAGGAAGAGTTTTGAGTAGGTCTTCTTTACCACTTCTTCTTTTGAACACTTCTCCACCAAGACCTCTGATGTTGTTGATAGCTTCATCCACCTTCTTCAAGTAGCTTGTGATTTTTTCATCTTCAGACATTCCTAGGGTCTCAAACATGATCTTCAGATTCTACATATTAGCTTGTTTGACCTTATCATCTCCTTCATAAATGCTTTCTAACTTTACCCAAATTTCTTGAGCAGTTTTTAGATTCATAACTTTCACCAATTCATAATTAGCAAGACCACTTAAGAGAGAATAACTTGCTTTACCATTGTTTTCATAGGCCTTCATCTCATTAGAAGTACTTAGGCCATTCACAGGTATAGAATATCCAGTCTCAATAGACTTCTAGATTTCAAATCCAAGAGAAACCGAAAAACCTTCCATCCTTGTCATCCAAAATGTATAATTTGATCCATCAAACAAGGGAAAATATTTCTTGTGTGTCATCCTAGATCTACCTCAATCAGTTAAGCTTTCTTCCAAGGAACCTTGCTCTGATACCAATTGTTGAATGCACAAGACAACTAAGAGGGGTGGTTAATTAGTTGTATCTTAAAACTTCAAAACCATCATAAAAATTCAGATCCATATTAATCCAATTAACCCTTAATATGTGTGGAAAATGATTTTGGATTTCCCAAAGTTGCCTCTAACTCTTCTAGCCTTTTCACCTAAAAAGAGAGGAATTGGGTCCAAAATGCAAATTTCTACACTCAAGATTAATGTAAATAAGATTCAATATATCTAAATATGATGTCTAAGTGCAATAAACTGAAAGAAAGATGAGTTAGTGATGCTAAACCTAACAAATACAAAGTGCTGGAAAACACACTATGATATGCAAAAACACCTAAAAATGCAAGTAAATGATGAAATAACTAAACAAAACTGGAGAGGTGCACATGGAATCTGAAATATGATGTGGAGAGGTTCTAGAATCTTGTAGAGTTGGCTGGAAATATTGACTAGGACACTTACGCCAAGTTGGGCAACTTAGTCCAGTTTCAGGGAAAATTTGCTAGAACATGAATCTACTAAATGTGTATCCAAAAATGCAAAAACCTATTTTCAAGCCTAGAAGTGGGACTAATTCACCACATATGGTGACTTATTCCACCTACATATTTTTGGAAATTTGGGATAGGATCTCATAGATTATGGTCTGCACTTGCTTTCCT
Source organism: Sequoia sempervirens (assembly GCA_007258455.2). NCBI lineage: Eukaryota > Viridiplantae > Streptophyta > Pinopsida > Cupressales > Cupressaceae > Sequoia > Sequoia sempervirens. Next base: position 3,621 of record VDFB02063816.1, on the reverse strand, counting down.
AATAGGTGTTTGATCTTGATTCTGCAGAAAACGGGTTGAAAAGAGTCTCCAAGCCTCAACTAGGGTTATGTTGACTTTGATGGATTGTTGACCACTTTTTGACACCAAACTCTTTGATAAATTTGCATACAAAGTCTACAAACACACATGCAAAGAGGGGAAAAAAGGTTAAGGGTTAGAGTATAGGGGTTTTCCTTGGTCAAACCCCACTTTGGTAGTCAAACCTTATGAAATTAAATGAAATAGAAAGAGAATGATAAATAGATAACATACAATGCAATAAACTTACCAAACCCTTAATGTAGAAATATGAAGATATGCAATGAAATGTTCCAAAGGATGACTTGATAATGCTTAGAGTGATTGAATGCTTAATGAGTTATGATATTGCAAGAGATTAGGAGATGTTAGAAGATGAAAATGAGAATAAAAACCCTTATTTATACTTGATTTTCCATTAATTCCCAAAAATAACACATCACAGGCCGGTCTCAAGGGTAAGAGAATAAAATCCTACTAGAAAATTGAAATAATTTTGATTTTTGTGCCAAATAGAACTAAGTCACCCTTGTTGACGACTTAGTCCCACTTAATAAATTTAAGTTGGTGTCAAGAATTAAAGGGCATTAAATGTTTTCTAACAGGAATATCCTAAAAAATACACTTAAGAATGGTAGAAGAGTGCATTCAGGGTCCATTTAAACATGAGAAAGTGTTGAATTTATGATGACAAGCCTAGAAAAGCATGAAATTTTGTTACAAATCTTTACAAGACTTTGAAATAAGACTTGGTAAGTGATAAAAAGGCATTATTTAAGTGAATTATGATGAAAGGGTCCTAGAAAAGCATGAAAGTGGGTTACAACACTTCACAACACCTTTATAAGACATCTTAGAAGTCTTAATGATTATAAAGGGTCCAAGACCTAATGTGAACATGTTGACCACTTTACAACATTAAATCTAGGAAAAATCAAGCCAATTTCCATAAGAGAGACTCAAGTGAGCACAAAAATGTCAACTATACATTTTTTGGTGACACATTAACCCCCTACTTTAGTGAGATGATGAATTTGCTTCAAACTCATGCTAAAGTCGCCCAACGTGCACATCAAAAGGGATCCAAATGCACACATGCTGGTAAGATGAAACAACAATAATAAAGAGGGATGAGAAAGCCCCTGGGATCAAGATCTCATGGCAAACCAAACATAGGCACAAATGAACACACATGAAGGTGATGAAAAGGAATGAATGAAAGCTTCGATCATTTTTCTAGCCTGTTGTGGATTAGATCTAGGTTGTTTTGTTTGAAATAAGAAATGTGTACTCACTATGGGGTGATGGAACTTATGGTTGTTTGTCGGGTGAGAAGGACCAAGTATACTCACTTTGGGGCCATGAAAATTTTGGTTGCCTGTGGGGTGTGAAATCCACAACATACTCACTCTAGGGCCACATAACTTTTGGTTGTCCACGGGGTGAGAAATACCGAAAGGTGGCTATGGGGAAAGTCGTGCCTCAGAATGGGCTTCTTTCTCAATCATATCAAAGTTATACCTCTTGATAACTTTAATAAGGTGCCACAAAGACAATGTCATTTCGTGCTTCATGAGACAAGCAAAGTTTGTATGCTTATAACTCATGAACAAATGAAATGGCACCATAGGCATGCAAGTTGTGTTATCAAAGGTGGCCATGTAAATGCAAAATGCAACATGTAAGAGATGTTCAAATGAGTCTTTTTTAGTTCATGTGAGGTTGATAACTTAGGGTACATTGTGTCTAATGTCTCCAAGAGAGGACCAATCATAGAATAAAATATTCACAACTTAGGGGATGCAGTGCGTCGCATCAGACCACCAAGAGGAATATAATATGCTAGGATAGACCATGCTTATGAGGGACATCACACCCAATGTCATCCACAAAGTGACACACATTGTATGAAGTAACAAGGCTGCACTAAGAACCAAGAAAAAAGAAAAATGTAAAATGAATAATGCCAATGTATTCCCCCACTTTAAAGGAATTTCTACACATCGTTTTGTGAGCAATTACTTTAAAGTAGCAAATGAAAAATGCAAAAAGAAACAAGACATGAGAGCCAACTTGGAAAGCCCCTATGCCAAGTCATACATTTCTAAGTGAGGCTTCGTCATGTAAAAGAAAAGGAACACACCTAACACATAAAGGATCTATGGATATTGGGTTAGTATGTTCGTTGCTGCAATGGTTGTATTAAAGAGCTCGAAACTATCATCATTCCCCAAATACACAGAACTAGAAGAATGACACAAAGAGAGGGAAAACAAAAGAAAAAATATGATCCGTTTTGGGTTAACATGGAAGAGACATTGTAGTCTCAATGCTTTGCATTGTCCCCAAAAGGAAAAACGTAAGCAAAAAGAAAATCAAAAGGTGAAAGAAAGGGAAAAAGCTTTTGGGTCAACATGAAGGAGACATTTCGGTCTCAATAGCTTGTATCATCCCCAAAAGGAAAAACACAAAACAAAGGTGAAAAAGAAAGTAAAACCTAATCATTTGGGTCAACATGGAAGACACATAGGTTGTATCAATGCTTTGTGTCATCCCCAAAAGGAAAAACACAATACAAAAGCGAAAAAGAAAGGTAAAATGACCTTTTGGTCAACATGGAAGAGACATAGGGCATCTCTACACTTTGTGTCATCCCCAAAAGGTAAAACACAAAATGGAAGCAAAAGGAAAAAGAAATGCATGACATATAGAAGAGTGGAGGTACAAATAGAAGAATGTCGCAAAGAGAGGGGAACATTAAAAAACACATTACAAGGGAACACAATGCACACATAGAAGCTAAAAAGAAAAAGAAAACAAAAGAAAAATGCAAAAGGCTAGCAAGGCGAATGCAAGTGAACCATCTAACAAGTCATCCACCTCCCAATCATGTTCAGTGTATTGTGAGGGCGATTGACTGTCCAAAGGGACAATTGCAAAGGCCGAACTAGGGGAAGTACTAGGTTCTACACTTGTTGTAGGAGATTTATCATTTAAACTCATGGAAGAGGAAAATAATTTATTCAAGTCATTATGCACCTCTTCATCTATTTTAGAGATCTCCTCCTCATCATCATCATCATCCAGATTAATAATGACGGGAGGGTGAATGGTAATTTCCAATGAAGGGTGTATCGGGAGTTGTGGTTGTTGTATTGGATCATTTTGTTGTGATTGGGGAGGAGGGTCATTATTTATTACTTCTGTCAAGGGTGGAGGTTGATTTTCTTGGTTGTTTTTAGTTTGTAATTGACGAGCAAAGAGATGATGTCGACGCCAACGCTCCCTAGCACCATAGTTTCTTTTGATTCTATTTTGAAGTTGTGTAGGTGTAAGAGAGGGTTGATCCACCATAGGCTCATTTTCTTCCCAAAGAGGAGGAAAAAAAGGAACCATAGGAGATGGGTCAATCACTTTCTCTTTTTCTTTATAAACTTGTTTTATGTGACGAGGCATGATTGGGTTGGTTTCATTATCTTGTGGACATTTGGATGAAGAAGGTGAAGTGTTTAGTGGTGGTTGATCTAGATGTTGTGGTTTAGGTTCAGGTTGAAGCATTGTCTCATTGAGGATTGGGATATC
>VDFB02063815.1:0-23831 GCA_007258455.2 Sequoia sempervirens | reverse complement strand
CTAATTTTAAATGCAACTTTTCTCAAAATTATAATAGTTAAGCCAAACCTAAATAAGCCTCTCCTGAGCTGCTAGACAACCATTTTATCTGTAGTTAGAACTACTTAGAATAATTATATAATTATTTGAACTAGAATGAATTGAAAAGAAAAAGATTAATTATACTTAAAGGAATGATAATTGCCATGTCAACTTGTGAAGATTTCGTTTGTTTCTCCATAATAAATCTAAACTATGTTGAAACAACTAAAAAACTATGTGTATTTTAGGAATAAAGATACATACCAAAACTGATTGCATACATTCTTTAGGATAAATAATTTATAAAGGATATGGACTTGTGAGTTTCTGCCATGGAAAGATAGCATCGAAGATGGCTTTAAACAATGATTAATCAATGCTCTAACAGCCAATCACGATTCAATTTCTTTCAAGATTTGTTCTCTGTTTTCTAGTTGCGTCAGTTAAGCTGCACGGTTTTTGCGGCAAATATTGATTGAAGATATTTTGGCGCTCTGTGATTTGGGTTCGATTTGTGTCTGTAGATTGTCAGAGGCTCCTACACATGTTATGAGGCAAGAGAAGGTGCAAATACTGAGCCTTGGGGTCATGAAAATAAGCGTCGTGCAGATTGTTATAGGCTCCTGCACATGTTACAAGGCAGGAGAAGGCGCAAATACTTAGCCCTGGGGTCATGAACACTAAGTGTTTTGCAGATTGTCAGAGGCTCCTGTGGACGTTACGAGGCAAGAGTAGGCGCGGAAAACTAGCTTTACTTTTCTGTTTTGAAATGTGTGGCATTGCATGGAGCTAATGCAGGATGCATATACAGGTAATCAGTGGTTTGGACAGTTGGCAATTAAGGTTTTAAGTGTGTTGACGAGTTGACATACTAGCAGTTTCTGCATGCTGCATGCACAGGAGAAGTGGACAGTGTTTTTGCATGCAGAGAGACATTATGCTTGAAAGCGGCGAACAGATCAAATGGGTCACCTGTTTGATTGAATTTTTCAGTTTAAGAGGTTGTTGAAACTGTTCAAAGAGCTTCTTATATGATTTCCATATAGATGTCTCGACCAACTTGTTTCAAGGTTGGACATGTATGGAGCTAATTATTGTCTTGGTTTCTGCAGCAGAGGCTGTTCTGCTTGGTTTTCAGGATTATCTGGTTTAGTTGGGTACCATTGTTATCAACTCTTCATTCTTTGTTCGTCAGATGGGTGGCTCAAATGTAAATAGATACTACACACTCCTCCTGTAGTCTCAGAAACTCTGAGAACAGTCCATTATGGAGCTTTGTATGTATTGTATTTTTTCTTTTTTACTGTAGGACATTTGAGTATTTTGCTACTCATGGATTCCTAATTCCTGTCCATTTTGTGAAAGGTATGATTGACAGCTTAACTTAGGCTTTAATAGCTTTTGGTTGAATAAATTAAATGTCCATGCAGGATGACAAAGCTAGAGTTATCCAGACGTTACTGTTTGTCGCTGGTCTCAACACCCCTTCAAATCCTATTTTGGGACTAGGCTTCCTGCTAATGCATTGCTGCATATCTTAGACTAGTCATTAAGAAAATGATCACCAGTGTTCAAATATATTTATGATAAATTTCTTGCAGTTCTGTCACAGATTCTATCATTGTTACCTTGCCAGCAGTATATAGATAAGTCATGTACGGTGATTTTGGTTTTTTAAGTATTGCAAAAGTGTATGAATTGCTAATGCATATTTGTTTTGATTAGAAAACAAGGCTTTAGACAAACTCTATTAGGCTTTTGGCCTCTCTACACAAGTCTCCCTATACCTCTCACATATGAATTGAAATTTGAATATTTCAAACTAGCTAGCATTTCAGATAATCGAAAGCCCCACATTGAGTTTCTATGTAACATTCACTCTCATAGCTTGCTTGACAAAGGAATTCAGATTCATGTATTCAACTGCCCTTAAAAATCCAGCTGTTTGTGGTCCAACTGTTTTTGCTGGCATCAGTTGAAAGATATAATTTATAGTTGTATACATTTGCACCTTATTTTTCAGATTATAAAATGACCGAAATTTTCTCTGTAGGTTCTCATTGCTCATATAGATAGTTGATTGCAATGAGCTTACCATAGAGAATTGGTTTTGCTGATGACTTTGAAAAGTATCCATTTTGTTGCGCCATACATTTTGAGTTAAGTAGGCTGTTGCTGACCATTTCAATAAAGCTGAGTGATTATTTTGGCATCTCCCACCTCCAAAGTGGTGATATACCCAGCCTGTGATTATCTTGTTGTTCCTATTTCGGCATCCCCTACCTCCAAAGTGGTGATATACCAGCCTGTGATTATCTTCTTGTTCCTATTTTGGTATCTCCTACCTCCAAAGTGGTGATATACCCAGCCTGTGATTATCTTCTTGTTCCTATTTTGGCATCCCCTACCTCCAAAGTGGTGATATACCCAGCCTGTGATTATCTTGTTGTTCCTCTGCCTCCAGCTATAAGAATTGCAGCCTTGATTTTGGACATAAAAGGGGATTAGTTGATCTGTCTAAATTCAATTTCTAAAATAGGTGGAATTTGGGTATAACCAATCCCATAGGTATAACCAAACCCGAAAGAAACCAAAAACAAAGGTTTCCCTCGTGTGCTGATAGTAAGGAAAATCAACCAACATTAATGTATACTATCTTGAAAATAAAACCAATGAAAGATTTCGGTTACCGTAAGCTCGGGCAATACAATAATGGAGATTTCACAGCTGAAATTTTTTTTTGATAAAATTGATAGCATAAATTCTTTAGGATAAATAATTTATAAGGATGTGGACTTGATGTGGACTTTTAAAAGTTAGATAAAGGCCAAACAAATATAAACTGGGCATGCAAAAGTCAGGCTGTTGCACCATACACTTTGAGTCAAGTAGAGTAGAGTAGTTTGCTGACCATTTCAATAAAGCTGAGTGATTATTTTTGGCATCTCTTGTTCCCAACTGGTGATATACGTACTATCTTGTTCCTCTGCCTCCTACTTCTGTAGATCTCTGCCTCCTACTTCTGTAGATCCTAGCCATAAGAATTGCAGCCTTGATTTTGGACATAAAGATCAAATTAAGAGGATTAGTTATCTGTCTAAATTCAATTTCTAAATAGATGGAACTTTCGTAATTTTGGTATATCTAATCCCAACAAAGATTTTAAAAAACTGTAGTCATCATATCTATTAGATCAAAGAAATAACAATTTCATAAAAAAATCCATGCCAAAATAAAATAAATTCCTAAGCAAAATTAACAGAGTAAATATAATATTTATGTTATTTTATAACAAAAATAAACATGAAATTTGAAGAAACATAAAGAAAGCACAAACCCAACGAAAGAAATTAAAAACAGAAGCAATACTATAATAGAAATTTCACAGCTAAAAATCAGTTCAAATTATTAAATTACAGCTAAATAATATTTCATAACCAATCTTAAATGAATTTACCTCAAAAATTCAGGTCTCAAGCCAAGCCTAAGATAAGCCTTTCCTAACCTAAGATAAGCCTTTCCTAATCTTCTCCACAGACATCAATTTCTTTAAAACTCCTGGTAAACTTAAACCATGCTTTATCTATACATAAAGAATATTCAATTTTACAAAATAATTATAAATATTTGAACAAGAAGGACAAATTAATATTTGAACTAAATGAATTGAGAAGTAACTTACGGACATGATGAATTGCCAACTCCTATGGAGAAGATTTACTTTCTTGCTCCACTGTAATATATAAGATCCATTTCTTTCAAAAAAGCAAAGGCGGTGAAGAGAGAATAGCCGTTTATATTCTTCTGTTGGAAGTGTTTTTTTCTTGTATGATAAACACGGGCAAGTTTCAGTTTTAAACTTTTGAATAAAAGATGGATAATACAACTGTTAAACGGTACTTTCAAAAACTTTGCGGGTAACTAAACGTATTTTGATTAATACGTTTAACTTTGAATAATTTGCCGGTAATGTATTTAGAGATTAGGGTTAGGGTAAGCGTTATTTTTAGAATTAGCGTTAGGGTTAGGTTTAGTGTTATGGTTGAGAATAAAGGTTAGGGTTAAGGATAGAGAAAAAAATGCGGTTAAGCTTGGGATTAATTAAATTATTGGGAATAGAGTTAGGGTTAGGTTTAGAGATAGAATTGGTAATAGAGTTGGAGTTAGTGTTAGGTTTAGTAGTATGTTTAGAGGGTTAGTATATATAAAAACAATTGTTTAAAAATATGTTTGGGGTTGGAGTTAGGTATATAATTATGTTTAAGATGAGTGGTAGGGTTAGGGTTGGGGTTCATATATATAAAATGGGATAGGGGATAGGTTTAGAAATAGGGTTGGTGTTAGGTATATAATTATGTTTAAGATGAGTGGTAGGGTTAGGGTTGGGGTTCATATATATAAAATGGGATAGGGGATAGGTTTAGAAATAGGGTTGGTGTTGATATATAATTATGTTTAAGATGAGTGGTAGGGTTAGGGTTGGGGTTAGCATATATATATATAATGGGATAGGGGATAGGTTTAGAAATAGGGTGAGGGTAAGGATGAGGGTTAGATTTAGGGTTATAGATTAGAGTTGGGGTTAAAATTAGGGACAAGGTTAGGGTTAGGGTTAGGGTTAGGGTTAGGGTTAGGGTTAGGGTTGTGATTAGAGATAAAAATAGGATCAACAATAGGCTTAGGGTAAGATATAGAATTGATATTAGGGTTGGGGGTAGAATTAGCGCTAGGATTAGGGTTAGGTTTAGGGTTATAGATTAAGGTTACGATTAAACATAGAATTAGAATTTGGGATGGATTTATCATCATAATTAGGGTTAGGGTTAAGATTAGAGAAATAATTGGGATCATGTTTAGGATTGGGGTTAGGGTTAGGGTTAAGATTACAGAAATAATTAGGATCATGTTTAGGATTAGGGTTAGCGATAAGGTCAGGATTAGGGTTAGGGTTAGGATTAGAGATAGGGTAAGTGATAGGATCAGGATTAGAGCTAGGAATCAGGGTTAAGATTAGAGATGGGGTAAGTGATAGGGTTAGGATTAGAGTTAGGAATCAGGGTTAGTGGTAGGGTTAGAGATAGAATTAAAGTTAGGTTTTGGGTTAGAATTATAGTGGGTGGTATAATTAGGGTTAGAGTTAAGATTGCAATTTATGTTAGAGTTAGGTTTAGATTTAGGGTTAGGGTTTGGGTTAAAATTATGGATAGAGGTAGGGTTATAATAAGAATTAGTGTTATAGCTAGGTTTAGGTTTTCAATTGCAATTACATTTATGGTTAGGGTTAGGGTTAGAGATAGAATCAGAGTTAGGGTTAGGTAAGTGTTATTTTTAGAATTAGTATTAGGGTTAGGTTTAGTGTTATGGTTGAGGGTTAGGGTTAAGGATAGAGAAAAAATAAGGTGAAGGTTGTGATTAATTAAATTATTGGGGATAAGGTTAGGGCTAGGTTTAGATATAGAATTGTTATTAGGGTTGGAGTTAGTATTAGGGTTAGGATTAGGTTTAGGTCTATGATTATGTTTAGGGTTAGGGTTAGCATATATAAAAAGGGTTAAGTTTTAAAATATGTTTAGGATGAGTGATAGGGTTAGGGTTAGGTATAAGATTATGTTTAAGATGAGTTGTAGGGTTAGGGTTGGGGCTAGATTTAGAGTATTACTATTTTATTTTATATAATTTATTTAACTAAATACTTATAATATTAAATATGTTTATTATTGAAAATTATTTTATAATATATAATAAATAATATCTAATATAGTATAATATATTACATATTTATGATTTATAATATATTTACAATATGAATGATTTTTTCTTTTTTAAATGTTTTTAATTTTTTTTTTAAATATTAAATAATTTTTTATGTGTAATAGTAAATTTAGAATATTTCATTTTTATTTAATTTTCTAATTTTTTCAATTTTAAACACATTAATTTAGAATTTTAAAAAAAGACAATTGCTTTTCATCCTTTTATGATTTTATTTTTATTCTAATATTTAATTTTTTTTACAATGACATAAAGATACTTTTCTTTTTCAAAGATTTTTAGAATTTTTAAAAAAGACAATTGTTTTTCATCTTTTTATGATTTTATTTTTACTCTAATATTTAACAAAAAATTACAATGACATAAAGATACTTTTCTTTTTTAAAGATTTTTCAATACTTTTAATTTTAATTATATTAATTTATAAACTTAATTTTATATTTATATGAAATAGTAAATTTAGAATATTTCTTTTATACTTAAAGTTTTTAAAATTAGGAAACTCTAACTTATATTTAAAATATTAAATAATTTTTTATGTGTACTAGTAAATTTATAATTTTATTTATTTATTTAATTTTCTATTTTTTCAATTTTAAACACATTAATTTAGAATTTAAAAAAAAGACAATTGCTTTTCATCATTTTATGATTTTATTTTTATTTTAATATTTAATTTTTTTTTACAATGACATAAAAATACTTTTCTTTTTTAAAGATTTTTAGAATTTTTTAAAAAGATAATTGCTTTTCATCATTTTATGTTTTTATTTTTATTCTAATATTTAAAAAAAATTACAATAACATAAAGATACTTTTCTTTTTTAAAGATTTTTTAATACTTTTAATTGTAATTATATTAATTTATAAACTTAATTTTATATGAAATAGTAAATTTAGAATATTTCTTTTATACTTAAAGTTTTTAAAATTAGGAAACTCTAGCTTATATTAATTTAGAAACTTACCAATAGTAAATTTAGAACCTACTTTTATATGAAATAGTAAATTTAGAATATTTCTTTTAAATTATTAAAATTAGGAAACTCTAGCTTATATTAATTTATAACTTCCTTTTTTATATGCAATAGTAAATTTAGAATATTTCTTTTATAGTTAACTTTAATATTTACAAGTTGAATTGTGTAATTTGAGAATGGGCATTGCATAATGGAAATAGTATATATATCTTAAATATTAATCTATATAATATACACAAGATATATCATTAATCATTGTTAATCATTGTGGTTACCTATTTAATTTTGATAACTTGTTTTGGATAAGGATAAGAAAGTGATGGTGGATTTTTTTAAATAAATATTTCTAATATGTCTCATGCTTTTTTATTTTTTTAAATAAATATCTTATTAACTCTTTTTGTTTTTTTGGTTTTCTTTTGCTTTTGATATGAATAAGACTATGACTATGGATTTTTTAAAATAATTATTATGTTGTTTTTATTTTTATTTTTTAAAATAAATAAATATTGTTAAATGTCGATTGCAATGATACATATTTCAGAATTCCCTTCGATGTTGAAACATTTGTAATGTTTTCCTTTTTACAAGCTAGAATCCTATTAGTAATGCCACAAATATTTTTTTGTTGGTGCCTAATGGAAGCTTCCTGGAAATGACCCAAATCAGTTCATTATGTTTATTCCTTATAGCAATTCTAGTGCTCAATATGCCAAGATTACCCTTGGTAGCACCATCAAGATTCATTTTAACCTTCTATTAGATGGTTAAAACATTTGAATTTCGATTTGTTTGTCTTTGTTTTTGAATCACATGTGTTATAATTCTATGGAATTATGAGATTCTCCCATGTTTTCATGATCACCTTGTCCTAGCTTGTGAATGGTCTTAGGAAGAAGTTGCAAGTTTCCTTTGTCACTACTTCACAAATACCTTTTTCAATATTTCTTCCATACTATTTTTGTTGGAAAAAGGAGTCTCACCTTTGATTTTTCTATAAGAATTGATTTTTCCATAATATTAAATATTGCTAATTTCCTCACTTTGTTTTGTGAGTTACAACTTATAGTTTCTATTTGGATGAGGAGTCAAGTTGGAAAGTTGATTTTACAAGTCGAGTTGTGCATAAATGATTTTTCTATTTCCGTGTTGAGCTTACATGGAATGTGAGTTTTCGAGGTGCAATATTTTGGCAAGTGCATACTTTGTAGTGTGGCATGTGGTGACAATCAGAAACTTACTGTTGCGTGTCTACAATATTTTTGGCGCTTTCCATGTTGCACGTTTAGCCTTTGGCAGTTGTTTTAGAAATGTGTAATTTATGCATTGTAAGCTCTTATATATTGAACACTTGTATTTTGGAGTTGTATGTTGTTTTATTGAAGTACCATTATGCTGCCGAAATTACTCCAAAATTGTGAAAAAGTGCGAAGACTCCTGCAAGAGCATAGCTCTGCAATTATATTGTAACTATTTATTTGTTGTTGAATAATATAATTGAGTTGTGTTTTGGAGTGTGGGGTTTTTCTCCTGAAAGGGTTTTCCCCATGTAAAAATTATGTTTTATGAGTTCATTGTTTATCTGTTTATAATATGTATGTGCATCTAAATCTATAAAAGTTAAAGGTTTTTAAGAAATATTTGCAACTCTCTTCTACTTAGGTTAGTGTAGGAAGTTGCTTTTGCTTACCTGGCTTCCTTTTAGTTGGTATCAGAGCCTAGCCAGCTTTGATTCTATTGTTGGGTTTGAAGGGTTTTTCGAGTTGATCTTTGTTTCAGTGGGAGTTTTACATAAGAATATTTTGTGGCCTTGTTGCAAAAATAAGATGGAAAGCACATCCAGTAGAACCGAAACATGGAGAAGTTTAATGGTGCCAACTTCGAGTGTTAGAACTGTGGAAAATCTAGTCATTTCAGAAAAGAGTGCATGAAAGAGAAAAAAAAAAGACAAAAAGAGTTTCTTAGATTCCAACTCTGATAAATCCTCTCAAGATGGCATAGATGCATTTGTCACAGCTTTGGAAATGCATGCATCAAAAGATGTGTGGTTGATAGACTTAGGTGCTTCTTTCCACATGACCTCTCATAAAGGTTGGTTTTCGAAGTATGATGTGATGGTGGGAAGGTATATCTGGGTGATGACTCTCACTTGAAGATCGTTAGTTGTGGAAGAGTAAAAATTAGATTCCCTGATGGGGGAGTGAAGGGGATTGATGGTGTATTGCATATCCCAGGTTTGGCATGAAACCTACTTTTTATGAGTAAACTAAATGATGCGAGAGTGCAAGTTGTTTTCTCTAGTGGAGGATGCAAGATGAAAAAAGGAGCTATGGTGTTGGCTAAGGGTGTTTAGATCTGCACCTTGCTCAAATTGGATGCATGCACAATTTAGTGCAACAATTTTTCTAACAAACCAAAGAAGAAATCTCTAGATTCTTCATCCTTACCATTAGATCAAGTAGAGAAATCTGTAGCAGCTACATCTAATGGTCGTGCATTTTGGGTACCTAAGGGTACTCATTCCATGGAAATGAAGCTTCTTGTAGAGAAAACAATGTTATGACATCAACGACTTGATCACATCAGTGGCAAGGGTCTTAGAGCCCTAAAATCTAAGAGCCTTGTTGAAGGCCTTGATGATTGTAATCTTGAGTTCGACTTTTGCAAACATTGTGTTTATGGAAAACAACACTGCATTACTTTTCACTCTAGTTCTCACAAGTCTTATGGGGTTTTGGACTATGTTCATGAAGATGTGTTTGGTCCTATGAATGTTCCTTTGTTGTCAAAATATGTATATTTTGTTTCTTTCATAGATGATTATAGTAGGACATTTTTTATTTTCATAGAAGAAAAGTTGAAGTCTTTAGTTAATTTAAGGAGTTTAAAGCCTTGGTAGAAAATCAGAATAGTAGAAAGATTAAATGTTTGAGGACTAACAATGGCGGTGAGTTTTGTTCAACAAAGTTCGACAAGTTCTATAAAGAGCATGGGATTGATAGACATAAGACAATTCCATACACCCCATGCAAAAAAATGGAGTTGCAGAGAGGGCTAGTAGTATGCTAAGTGGTGTTGGTCTTTACCAGAAGTTCTGGGCTAAAGCTATAGCCATTGCATATTATTTAATCAATAGATCTCCCACATCAACTCTTGTTGATAAGACACCCATGAAGGCATGGTCTGGTAAAAATCCTTCGATGAGACATCTTAGAGTATTTGGTTGTCAAGATTACACTCATTTTCCAATTGGGAAGAGGTCTAAGTTGGAGAATAAAGTAGTTAAATGTATCTTCATTGGCTATGGTGTCAATGTGAAGGGGTACAAGCTTTAAGATCTAGTGGCCCAAAAGGTTCTCTATAGTAGAAGTGTGATTTTTTGAGAAATGAAACCTTCCACACTTGAGCTGCAACCAGAGAAAGAGGAGAAACAAAAGGAGGTAGTTCAAGTTCCACTTAGATGAAAGAAGAACTACATACTCCTATTGAACTTGGTGATGAGGAGAGTTTGAGAAGATCATAAAGTTCTGAAGAAGAAGAACTTCAACCTCAACAATCTAAGATGTCTACCAGAGATAAGTAGAAACTGATAGGTTTGGATATTCACCTAAAAGATTTGGTTATTCTTTGTTTTATTCTAGTTTTATTTTTGCTTTGATTGCTAACACTGATGAGCCTAGGTCTATTAGAGAGGCGATGGGTATGAGTGATGCAGATTCTTGGATGAAAGCCATGGATGAAGAAATGGATGCATTGAAGAAAAATGATACATGGGATCCAATACCTTTTCCTGAAGGACGAAAACCTATTGGATCTAAATGGGTGTTCAAGAGAAAATCTGGTCTAGCTGGCAGTGTTGAGAAGCGTAAGGCATGATTGATCACTAAGGGATATTCTCAGGTGGAGGGAATTGATTATGGTAATATTTTTTCTCTTGTTGTGAAGCTGACATCTATCTGGTTCTTATTATCACTTGTAGCAGTGTATGATCTAGAAGTGGAACAGATGGATGTGAAGACAACACTCCTTCATGGTGACTTGGATGAAGAGATTTATATGTCACATCTAGAGTATTTTGTGGTTAAAGATAAAGAAAACCTGGTTTACAAGTTGAAAATGTCTTTGTATAGTCTTAAGCAGTCTTCTAGAATGTGGTACCAGAAGTTTGATACCTATGTGTTGTCATTGGGATTTTTGAGATCTAAATATGACCATTGTGTTTATCACAAATCTGATAATTGCCACATTCTCATAATTGCATTATGCGTAGATGATATGTTATTTTTTGGGAATGGTAAAATTTTGATTTCAAATTTGAAGTCTCAGTTGTCAACACAGTTTGAGATGAAGGATCTAGGTGCAGCGAGGTATATTCTGTGATGGAGATTAGAAGAGACAGAGCTAGCGGAAAGCTTTGGTTAAGCCAATGCAAGTATGTGAATACGATGTTGGAGAGGTTCAATATGACAGCTTGCAGATAGTTAGTTGTTCCTATAATGTAGGGGATGAAGCTTTTTGTGGAGGATTGTCCAAAATCTCCTACTAAGATGGAGGACATGACCAAAGTACCATATGCGAGTGTTGTTGGTAGTCTTATGTATGTTATGGTCTGCACAAGGCCAGACATTTCCCAAGTAGTGGGATTCCTTAGTCAGTTTATGGCTAATCCTGGATGAGTACATTGGGATGTAGCTAAGAGTGTTTAGATATTTGTGGGGTACTTCCAAGTATTCCTTATGTTTTCATGGTTATCCTAGTGGACCTCAACACTCAGTGACTATTTGTGGATATGTGGATTCAAATTGGGTAGGTGACATTGACGACAGAAGATCCACCAATGGCTATGTGTTCATGATGTATGGTGGTGCAATCAATTGGATGAGTAAGCAACAGGCTATAGTCACTTTGTCCACGATAGAAGAAGAGTACATGGCAGCTACTCATGCTTATAAGGAAGCCATTTTGCTTAAGCGTTTATGTTTTGATGTAGGGAAGATTACTATATGTTGTGACAGTCAGAGTGTCATTTGCTTGGCAAAGAATCCTACTTTCCATGCTAGAAAAAAGCACATTGATGTTCAATTTAATTTTTCTCATGATATGGTGGAAGATGGAAAGGTGAAGTTGGAGAAGGTTGACACCCTGACGAATGTTGTGGATGCATTGACAAAGCCAGTGGGCATAGAAAAGTTCAGATGGTGTTTGGAGTCTATGGGCCTCATGACCTCTAGCAATTAAATCCTGTTACTTTATTGGCTCTTCAAAGGTGTTTGACAAGTGGGAGAATGTTTGAAAAAGAAGGTGTTTCAACCTTTGATTTTTCCATAATATTAAATATTTCTAATTTTCTCACTTTTTTTTGAGTTACAACTTGCAGTTTCTATTTAGATGAGGAGTCAAATTGGAAAGTTGATTTTATAGGTGGAGTTGTGCATAAATGATTTTTCTATTTTTGTGTTGTGTTTACATGGAATGTGAGTTTTTGAGGTGCAATTATTTTGGCAAGTACAAATTTTGTAGTGTGGCATGTGGTGACAATTGGAAACTTACCGTTGTGTGTCTACAATTTTTTTAGTGCTTTTCATATTGTGCATTCATCCTTTGGCAGTTGTTTTAGAAATGCCTAATTTATGCATTGTAAGATCTTATATATTGAGCACTTATATTTTGGAGTTGTATATTTTTTTTATTGAAGTACTGTTATGTTGTTGAAATTACTCCAAAATTGTGAAGAAGTGCAAAGACTATTGCAAGAGCATGGATTTGCAATTATATTGTAACTATTTATTTGTTGCTAAATAATATAATTGAGTTGTGTTTTGGAGTGGGGTTTTTCTCCCGAAAGGGTTTTCCCCACATAAAAATTATGTGTTATGAGTTCATTGTTTATTTGTTTATGATATGTATGTGCATCTAAATCTGTAACAGTTAAAGGTGTTTAAGAATTTTTTGCAACTCTCCTTCTTAGGTTAGTGTAGAAAGTTGCTTCCACTTACCTAGCTTCCTTTCAGTTTTATTTTCCATTGAAGATTTTGTTGTTCTTTTTCTTCCAAATTCACCATATCAGTAGAGGACTTGACAACCAAATGCCTTCCTAGATAGAAGAGTGAATTTATGGCTAGCTCATAAAGAACTCCAAAATATCATCGACAAAGCCCTAGACCAACTAAGACGATTGCACAACCAATCCCAATATGTGTTTGTAAAGGGGTAGTTTTGTAGAAGATGATTGACAATTTTCCCATCATATTTGCACATTACACAACAAGAACGGTCAACAATCCCAGTAAAATTGGGAGGGTCACTAGTGAGAATTTGTATGTAATGCAGTCCAAGAAAATGCACCAACCTTTGGAAGAGTCCATTGGTTCCAACACAACTTTGTTGGCCACTTTGTACTCTCGTCTTGAAGGGATGATAATTTATAACCAATTTCAATGGAATAGATGTCAGATTTGGCACCAATTCAAATAATTTTATCTTCTTCCCGATTTATAAAGACTTTCAAGTATTTCTAACTCTTCCAACAGTTTTTGTTTTGAGTATGATGGAATCAATAAGGAAACAATGTGCTCCCATTCCCATTCAAAGTATCTATCTATTTACTTGAGATAGTCTTTTTATTAGGCGCCCAAAAAATTTGGTAGTATATATTGAACTACAACCAACTCTAGTATGTTAGTAAGTGGAGTAAAGTAATTCTATGTGTCCAACCAAAATTTTGCATTTTTCCTTCTATTAATAACCCAAGAGAGGTGATAAGTGATCAACCTGCGACAATGTTGCATAAAATTCCAATTATGAGAGCCTCGTGGGGGATTTGGATTTGTAAGTAAATGAGCATTATCCTTTGAATCCATTCTTTTTGTAAGAATCTAACACCACCTCATAGTAGAATTTCCCTACATTTTCCATATGAGTTTTTCCCAAAGTGCAATGTTCTATTTTTCAATTTTACTTATACCAATGCCCCCATGATCTTTTTCCTTACAATTTTTTTTCCAATTGATTAGAAGTGTACATTTATTTTCATTGGAGCCTTCCCAAAGGAATTTCATCATGATTCCTTTGAGCTAGATACTAGTTTTTTTGGTTACTTGCATGCTAGATAATTAATAGATTGTAATCATCGATAATGTCATGTTGATCAGTTGAATTTTCTTAGGGAGGTTTAACCATCAACATTTCTAAGAGGCATATGGGTATGTGCAGGATCATGATGGGCCAAAAAGTGGCAATATGATGGGTATGTGTAGGTTATGTGATTGGTAACTTTTTTTTACCCAAAATTGATGAAATGTACAGGGTTTTTAAAGGAGATTCTCATCTTTCCACCAATATAAATTATGTTTAAATACTTTGAATTTAATAAATTATTATTATTCATTTTCTATTTGAATTATGATTAAAGTCCTGATTGATAGGTTGATTGAAAAACATCTATAACTTTCAAATGGTATCACATTTTTGAATCCGAAACATGCATCACATTCTATGCTTTGCATACTACAGGATTAAATTTTTTTTATTGAATTTCATGAAGTTTTGACCAAGTTAAGGTGGTCAAACATATGATTTTTTATATTTTTTAAAAGTTGTAATTAAAAATTCATATTTAATTATTTACTTAGAAAAAAATTACAAAAAAATATGCATCACATCAAGACATGAGTCCTCTACTTATATCTAAAATCTTATCAAAAAATATTATCATTTTATTGTGGTTAGGGTGATCATACATACACATACTTTTTATTTTCTCCCTAAAATTTAAGTACTACTGCATTGAAATTTCAAATTTTTACCAAATAGATTTATATTTTTTTAAAATAAACCTAGCAATTTAGAAACTACATTCAATTTGCTATAGATTCTATTCTTACATATTTTTGAAATAATATAGACAACTTATTCAAATTTTTACGTCAAGTTTCCTAAATCTGATTTTTCTAAATTTTTTGCCACTTAAGGGCCTATTTTTTCCATGATGATCCTACACATACCCATTTTTAATTTTCACTTGTTCATAGTTTCTTCACATAGGAAAGTTTTTATTGCCCCTTTAAAAAGTGGTTTGATTTTTAGGTGGCTAACAAGTTTCATCAAATTTTTTTTGGAGACTTAAACATAAACATGCATGTAGATTAGGTGAATGAAATTGAGAGATACTTTGACATGGAAAACTTGGAGGAAGATGATCCTAAGAAAGTCAATTTTTTCATCACCAAAAGGAATTCAAATGGTACCTTATTGTGGGATAGTCTTCAATAATTAGGGAGAAGATAAGGCAAGGAGAAAGTAAGGTTATGGCCTAGATGCTAAATTATCTTAAGGAAAAGTTACCGACCTTAACACACCAACAAATTTTGTTTGAAAACAATTTCAAAATCTAAATCAAATGGAGTTGTCATTGGAAGAGTACATTACAATATTTTAATGCTAACAAATCATAAATGTATGAGAGAAGAAGAGAAGAAAGTAGCTGCTAGATACCTCAACAAACTAATATTTTAGATCCAAGATGAACCAAATATAATTTAAGTAGTTACTATGGATGAGGCATATAAATGTTGGTAGGATTAGAGATAATATTAGGAATCCTAGATTTAGATAAAAAGCTACAAAGGTGGCTAGAACTATCCTTGATAGGTTGAAGACCTAAAAGGATAACCTAATAGAGGCTAATGGTAAGAATCCACAAGAACACCAACAAAAAAGTTCATAAAGTGCATCCTCTTGATGGAATGTTGAACAAGAGGTCACTACAGGCACTAGAAAGAGTAAGTGTCAAAATACTATATGACTTTTGGTACCTCTTTATGATTAGAACAACATAATATGGGTTCTAGGGACATGTACTTACATGTTTTTAATTTATATTAGTTATATCATATACTACAAATGTAAGCATGTGGATAATGTGTATAGACGTATGTAATACAAATATATCTATAAGACCGAATCACCAGAGAATGGATGATGAATACAAGGCTTATGGGAATAATATATAAAATGATGTTATCTCACATAGTGTTATGCGAATAAATGAGTATTTTCTTTTGTTCATATGTATAATCTACCACTCTTATTTTGATCTTTTTTATGGTATCACACTAAGGTTAACTTCTTTGGCATATATAGTTTAGACCTTGGGTCTATATTTTATGTCAATATTTGATTTCATTGTTAGGACCTAGTTATTTATGTGTAAGAAGGAAACACAACCTTGAAGAGAGAGGTTTGTAGTAAGAAATATTTTGAGGAAGTTGATTATTAGTGGTATAGATGATAATGGTGGTAATGTGCAATAATGCACACTAGGTCCTAGCCCTAAGAGGGGAGGATTACACACTTAGGGGTGACCATGGAATGGAGAGAGATGCTAAAGAGATGTGATTACTATGCCAAATTTTGTATTTTGGGGACCAAAAAAAAGGAGATTAATGATGATTAAACTAAAGCATCAATGACAAAGGGTACAAGCAAGAAGGTGAGAGTTATTATTGAGATTAAAAGATGGATATTTAGGAGAGTAAGAAGATGATATTTTTTAAAAAGAAATATGAAGATAGAATGATAAATAAAAGAGAAAGTGTGGAAAACGTCAAGAGAGTACACCAAGAGGGCTACCGTAGCTAGTGAATCCCTTAGAACTAAGATAGAATGATGTTTAATGAATATTTGTAGGTTAGATTTGATGTTACAATAAGCTTTACCCACTATAAAAGAGATGCAATGCATATAGTTGACCATCAACACATAAAAGGGTGCAATATGTTAGAATCCAAGATCACCTGCATGCAAGATGAATACCTATCACATGCAAAAGATATGAAGAACGAAAAAGATGTTCTGTAAAACCTCAGTGAAAATGCATTAAGAGAATCAATTATTACAAAATGATCAATCCTTATGAAGGAGATCAAGAAACCCTAAAAGGGAAACCCTAAATGAAACCCTAGTGTGCACACTTAATAATTAATAATTAATTATTAATGTGCCTAAGTTTAGCTTAAGTAATAAAGAGGAATAAGTGACTTAATTAATTAATCAATGTGATGTAATTAATTAAGTAAAACAACTTATTACTCTAACACCCCCCCTTAAGATAAACTTAGGAGGTAGCTAAAACACTAGAAAAAGATGCATGAAAGCAAAGATGGGTCCCGGCAACGAGGCCTGATCAGGTACCCATTTACAATGCAAGAATGAAGTGCATGAAAAGGAACCAAGAACATCTGAAAGTGCACAAGAAAGCACCTGCAACTGAAAAAGTGGTGTGCAAAATAAAGCACACATACATGAGACTGGAATCATCTGGATTCACTGTTGTCGTGGAGGGACACTCACCGGACAAAGGTGTGATGGCAAAACAAAGGCACTACACAACCCCCCCATGGCACTTTATAATACAGTGCGAGTACAAAATATGGCACAAAGTGATGTGCAAGAAACCCAATACAACACAAAAAAGGAGTAGAGAAGGAAAAACCCAGTGGGACAAAACCCCCCTACAATGAGATTACATGCTACAAAGAAGCACTGGAAGAACTCTG
Source organism: Sequoia sempervirens (assembly GCA_007258455.2). Classification (NCBI taxonomy): domain Eukaryota; kingdom Viridiplantae; phylum Streptophyta; class Pinopsida; order Cupressales; family Cupressaceae; genus Sequoia; species Sequoia sempervirens. The sequence goes on along the minus strand of VDFB02063815.1, from coordinate 6,502 downwards.
TAGAGTAACACTGGAACTTGATATAGGCAATCAAGGAAATATTCTTCTGTATACTACTGAAACCGGATGAGAGTCACTGATTGACTCAAGGAATCATGATTAAAGCAACAGAAACCCCGATGCCACGGAACACTCGAAAACTCCAAACTGGAACAACTCTGGAATCTATGATACAGCAAGTGATTATTAAATGATGCATTACTGAAAACGAAGTGCAAAGATGCAAGATGCACTCTCCCAACTGCCAAAACATCCAAGTAATCGCCAAACAACCCATCGGGCCAAATCTGGACTAACTGATAAACCTGGGACAGATACAGAAAAATTTCATGGACAGCAACCTATAGCTCCTCAATACCTTTCTGACGCTTCAAACGAGGCGAAAAATGGAGATCGTGGCAAAAAGTTATGAGCTTGGAAGCATAAAAACTACATCTGACTTCAAACAGTAATAAATATAGTAAAACAGAAAAATACTGTAAAATAAACTGCACTACATGAAAGAGCTCGGAATTAGCTTTCCGGCGATATCTCGTTTGCCCGATTTCGATACCGTATGCCCAAGTTATGGCCAAAAGAAAAAAACTGCTTCTTTAGGGCAAATTAGGGCTAGGAGGGGCAAAGAGGGGTGCCGTACGGCTGACGTCATCCCGACGTCATGCTGACGTCATCAAAATGGGAGCATAAATTTGACGGCCTGGGGGCCGTCGCGGAAAAAAACTCCCCCCTGCAAAAAAAATTCGGCGCTGGTATATTCATCATGCCCCGGAATATGCTCTGGCTTGGTCGGAATATGCTCTGCAAGGTCCGGAAAACAGCCCCGCTGAGCTCCCGGTCGGCGATAGGACCGCCGGCCTGGCTGAATGGATTCGCTGGGCCGATAGAGCGCGGCGAGGCTGGAGGCGGGGCCATGGCCGAGGCGCTGGAAGACAGGAGAGGCAGCGGCGGTGGAGTGAGGGTTGCCACCGGTGGCGGTGGCTGCTGGGTGGCCGCCGGGTGGCCGCTCAGCGGCGATTTCCTCATAACTGGCCGCGCCCCTTTTTTCAACAAAAATTCCATTTTTTTAATTTTTTTTTGAAATTTTTGCATCGACTACAGGTTAGGAGTCAGACGCCCCCGTGACAAAAAAAAAAATTCTGCCCTCCCTAACTTCACCAAAAATTGACCATTTGACAAAGCGCTTCTGTGGTTTTGATGCCGCTAACGCCGATGGCTATCCGCTTGAGCCCATTGTGTCCCGAAAGATGGTGTCCAACTGCCACAAACCAACCGTCTATATCTTCGTATCACTTAACAGTACCGTGTCCGAGCTCGATACCATGTTAGAATCCAAGATCACCTCGATGCAAGATGAATACCCACACATGCAAAAGATATGCGAAGAACGCAGCAAGATGCTCCAGAACCTCTCAGTAAAAATGCATTAAGAGAATCAATTATTACAAAATGATCAATCCTTATGAAGGAGATCAAGAAACCCTAAAAAGGGAAACCCTAAATGAAACCCTAGTGTGCACACTTAATAATTAATAATTAATTATTAATGTGCCTAAGTTTAGCTTAAGTAATAAAGAGGAATAAGTGACTTAATTAATTAATCAATGTGATGTAATTAATTAAGCATAATAACTTATTACTCTAACACAATATATATGAAAGTTATACTCTTTTCAATACTATTGAGATGATTAATGAAGGATGGAAAAACCCAATATTAATTGATGAAATATCATTAAATAATTAAAATTTATTTCTTAAATTGAAATAGTTGCATGAAGTGGTGAAGCCCTTGGACCAAGAGTTAACCCCTATGTTGATTAAGAAAAGAAGGGTACTTGCAGAAGGTATATATAGTGACTCAACTAGGGCAAGATAAAATCAACAATGGAAATTTCTAAGACATTGAGAAGTGAATTATTTGATATGGAATTAACTAGGGATAAAGGTAGGCAAAGAAAAATAGTAAAATAATATTAAATTAGGAGAGTTGGATATTAAAAGTAAAGAAACAAATAAAATTAGAAGTAGAGAAGAAAATACCACCTAAAAATAAGGAAAACATCAAGCCAAAATAACCTAACACGGTAAATACTGACCAATGAACTAGTTGAAAAAATCTTTGTGTTAGAATTTATGTCAAGAAAAAATGGGACCAAGAGGTCAATCACACCAAACTCTATCATTTTGTTAGGACACTAAGAAATGAAGCACTAAAATGGTATATGAAAAGTGCCCTAAACATGACAAAGAATTGTAGGAAGTAAAGGAGAAATTCCTCTCAAATTTTAAATCCCTTGAAGTTTTGTTAATTAGTGTTAGTAAAAGAGAGAGATGTTACAAGAGTAAGGATACATTATTAAATAATTTTACCATAGATTTAAGGAAGTTGTGATAAGATTAGAATAACCACTTATTGAAAAACATAGAATTATTTCTTTTGTGTCTAGGCTATTACTGGAAGTAAGAACTACATTGGATGAAAAAAATTTTGATATCTACTCGAGTGAAATAAAATTAGCACATAATAAAGAAACACAACCATGGAGAAGAAATAATAAAGAAATTAAAGAATAAGCACAACTAAAATTTCAAGCAAGATATTTTGGTCAAAAGTGAATATGACACAACCTCATCATCTAATTAGTAGAAGAAAAATTTGTTCATCTATTTCTCTAAAGGACACCTATGATGTAAGTGAAAAAAGAGGCATGGTGTGCATAGTTGAATGATAGACAACTCCTAGGAAAGTGGTATTTATGGAGGATGGGATGATCATAAAATAGATGATTTTCCATCCCTCTTATTTAAGTAAAGAGAAGAGTATGGACATGAACCATGGTGCAACCATTGATGTGAATATATTGATCCCATCCATAAGGAAGTTTCAAAGGATAAATGATTGGCTAAAAGAGTGTTTTATGTCCATGGTTACAAGAAACCAACATGGAAGAATCAACACAATATCCATGCAAGATAGTTTGTAGTACCACAAATCATCAATGTGTTATACTATATAAGCTACCCTTCAAATGATAATAAACAATGTTATAATAGTTATAGAGGAGGATGTTGTAGAGCATAAGCATGTGATCAAAGAAGAAGAGAAGATGCCACATGCTACAAATGTAGCCAAATAGGCCACTATGTAATTGAACACAAAGAAGAAGGGAAGAAAACATGTAGTTTTTATGGCAATACCAATCATGATATATTCACCTACTCAAGCAATCAATAATACATAAGGAATACCCACCCAAGAATAAAAAAGGGAATTTTTGGACCAAATATAGTTTAAGGAGCCAAAGTCATAATGAGGGACCTCCCTAAACAAAATTTTCAAGGAGCAAGGAGATTTGTAAAAGTAAACTTAGATAATGAAGAAAAAAACAACAAATTGTCACTAATAGAGGAAGAATAACTAGAAAAAGAGTAATTAGATAACAAAGAATTAAAAAGGAAAACTATTAATAAATAGAAAATAAAAAATAAATTTGCAATAGTAACTAGAGGAGGAACTGACACCGCAAAAGAAAAATCATCAAGCAACAAGCTATAAGAATCAAAAGAAGAAGAAGAAAAAAACTATCTTCCAACCAAATAAAAACATGATTTAATATCTGAAGATACTAATAAATTCATCATGAAAGAAAATAGAAAAGAGGACTAATGCAAGGCCTAATTTTAAAAAAAGGAAGACCAACTATTAAAGGAATTGACAAACTTTATAGAAGAAGAAAGACTAGCAAAAAAATTGAAATATTTTTTAAAATATTGGAGCAAGATTAGAATACCAATTTAAGACCACAAGTTAGGACTATGATGAGAAATGTCTGGGATATGGAAAAATAATATAGTCATGATAGAACTAGGAATAGATTTTAGAATTATCCCCAAAAAGGTTTGGGAAGAATTTAAGAGATTGGCGCTATATGTTACACCTTATAACATTGACCTTATGGATGAAACCACAAATTTTAGCACAATTAGAACTTGGATGAATGTGGAATTTAACCTCTTAGGTATCAAAATGAAGATTAAATTTGAAGTCATTGCGATGAAGTAATCATTTGGTACAATTTAAAAAGGGGGTAAATTTTTTTATTGAAATCAAGAAAGAAGCAATACAAAGGGATTAGGGAACATGAAGGCTCCCAAGAAAGAAACTACAAGAACAACCCACCAAGACAAGAACCACCATCCAAACAGCCCCAAACACCTTATCCCTCCATATCATCAACAATGACCCTCTCTAATTCATGACAATAATCAGGGGATAACTGTCCCCACCCCTCAACCTTCCAATCTTCCACATGCTCTGAAGCCCACTTAGCCAAACAGTCAACAACCCTATTCCATTCACACAAAATGTGGTAAAAAGATACCACTTCCAACATAGAGCACATTTGCAGAATCTGTCGAACCACCAACACCAGCTACCAATTAACCTCAACCACCTTTTGCTCTTATAACATATTAACTATAATTTGTGAGTCAGATTCACAAATAATCCTACGCCACCCCAAAGCACAAGCACAGTCAATAGCCCAGAGAATCGCCAACCCCTCCATAAAGTTGTTAGAATACTGCCCTTTATGGATGGAGAAAAATAAAATAACCCAACCAGGACAGTCTCTTCCAACTCCAATCCCAATAGGCCTAGGATTACCCCTTGAGGAACCATCTGTATTAATCTTCAGAGTACCCACTAGAGGGGGTTACCATCTTCCAACCCTTTGAACCTTATTTTTAGCATGCCCACCTCTTCTAACGCAAGCAAAGACATAAGTCAACCCCTGCAATCCCAATTTATTCACAATCTCATCATCACTCCTATCCAAAGGAAAATTTACTTCACATTTGGCCTCCACCATCTCTTGGATCATACCAACAATTTTTTGCCAAACCTATTGAACCATCAACCTATCCCCATGAAAAATCCTACGATTCCTTTCCAACCAAATTTTCCAAAGGATGAATGTAGAACCAATGCACCATACAATCTGGAGAAAAGAGGCCTGAGCAGGAGGTCTTCCTAGACTGCACCAGAACTCAATAGGGGAAGAAGCATGAACAAAAGTGTTAGGGTTAGAAAAGGCAGATGTCTAACAATTAAATGTAGATTTAATTAATAAACAAAGAAACTAAAACACACATAGAATAAATTATAACACAGATAATTTAACATGGTTCACCCAATCCAGGCTACATCACTGCAACCATCCAATGATTTTATTATCCAGTGCAAAAACCTATTACAATCTTGTGAATAATTGCATTTTTCATCATACTGTAAACCCCATCCGAACCCCTTTTTAACAAGCTTAGAAGCTTCCAGATTAGGGTTCTACAAAGTTGGTTTTCCTTTTTTCATTGATTTTTCCTTTTTGGTGACAATGCAAAAAAGTAGGAGGAAATTTTTTCTCAGAAGTTGCTGCCCTCAAACCCCTGCCTAGGGCCCTACCCCAGCCCCGGACCCTAGCAAGGATACATGCCATGGTGTATAGTATAGCATGATTAGTCGCCACATACCAACAATCTACCACTTGGAGACTGATCAGGCTCCACACCAACACAATCTCCCACTTGGAGACTGATCCTGGACGACACCGCTGCACTTATAGCTCCCACTAGAAATAAGTACCTTGGACCCTATTGCTTTGTTATACTTGAATTCAACCTTGAAGCCTAGTCGAAGCTAAAGAGGAGCTCAACTTCTCCCTTGTCATAGCCTTCGTAAACATATCTGCTGGATTGACATCTGTATGTATCTTGTCTAGCTTGACCTGTCCATCCTCCAACACCAACCGAATGAAATGATATCTCAACTGTATGTGTTTTGTTTTAAAATGCAAGGAAAAAATCTTTGCAAGATGTATAGCACTCTGGCTGTTTGTAAACAAGTAATTTCCAGCCTATTGTTTTCCCAACTCATCCATAAAAATTTGCAGCCATATCATCTCCTTTTCTGCCTCTGTTGCAACAACTACTCTACCTCTGTGGTGGATAACACAACCACCTTTTGCAATCGAGAAATCCAACTCACTGTTGTCCCACCAAATATAAATACATAACATGTGGTACTCCGCCTTGTATCTATATCCCCTACCAAATCTGAGTCAACATAGCCTTTTAAATCAGTATTAGAGCCCCCAAAACATAAACATTTATTGGATGTACCTCTCAAGTACCTAAGAATCCATTTTACCGCATTCCAATGCTCAACTCTGGGATGATTCAAATACCTGCTAACAACTCCTACGACATGTGCAATATTCAGTCTCATGCATACCATGGCATATATTAAATTGCCTACGGCTGAAGCATATGGTACCTTGGACATTTTTTCTTCCTCATCTTGTGTCTTTGGACACATATCCTTAGTCAATTTAACATGACTAGGAAAAGGTGTGTTGAAAGCTTTTGCATTCTCCATATGAAATCTCTACAATACCTTTTCAACATAATTAGCCTGAGATAAAAACAATTTTATGTTTTTCCTATC